>NCKU01001198.1:0-27930 GCA_003675995.1 Dinothrombium tinctorium | reverse complement strand
GAAAAATAAAATTAAATGATTCGATACAAACCTAAATGATTATGAAGACTTAATAAACAATCTTAGAAATAAACGTGTGTGGTTTACAAATAAGAACGAACAGTACTTAAACGATCAATTTTGTATTTTGTTAACTTGTACTTTGTTCTATAAAACATGAAAAGATTATTTCATTTTCCATATGTTTATCCGGAAAAATTAGAAGAAGCTTAAAAATTATTAGTGGCCTCAAGTGTTTCAAAAATTAAAAATTTTCAATTTAATTTAGAGCCAATCGCAGAATCAAAACTTGAAGAAACAATCGAGGAGCAGCAAATTTCACAAAATCAAAGAATGCGGCTGATTTTCATTCTTTTGGCTAAAAAAACTTTGAAACGATAAACATGATTTTAAGTGCCGCTTTGTAAACTGTTTTCATTGTATTACATTTTAAAAACACTTTCTTGAATCCGAGCTTTAGTCACTTCAAACGAAGCCAATATTAGACGAATTAAAAATGAGCAAAAGCGAATTGACTGCAATTGAAATTTGCACATTAAAGCGAAATAAAAAGTAGCGAAACAAAAAAATTTCTTCTTTAAGAAAGCGTAAAGCTGCACTTTGTTACTTAACAAATAATAAAAACGTGAAGAAAAAAAATTTAAGCTTGTGTTTCTCGCGTATTAAAGCAACTTCAAGTTTGTTAAAAACTTACAAAAAAGGATTATAAACTCGAAATTTTCTTTTGACAAAGCATAGAATTTTACAACATTGCGCCAAAAACAAAATGATATGAAGCAGCGAATGAAAGAGAACTACACACTAAAAATAAATCAGGTAATAAATTTAATTTCCATTTGATTTCGTAACACATTTCAAAAATATTTTCAGCAATAGTTTTTAATTTCAGTCCATTGAATGTTGGACTTTGTGTTTTGTGATTAATAAAGTGTTTTTCAACTGTTCCTTCTTCGTTCTCGTTTAATCCTTTTTTTTTGTTTCACGCCACATTTTTGTTCAAAACAAGCGAAATGATTATTATGATGGCGGATTATAAAAATCAAGGCTTCAAGTATAAATTAGATTGATGAGTGCAATTTCTGGTTAATTAATGAGAGAAAGAGAAGAGCGCTTTTAAAGTACAGAGCAGAAAAAAGTTTCGAATGGGCGGAGGCGCACACGAAACGACGCAATAATAACAAATATTATCAGACGTTGCGAGCTAAGTGACGTTTTCAACCCTATTCGAGTCGAAAGTTTTCTTCGACTCTGTATTTAATCTTTTTTGTGTACGCCGAGAGCAAACTCTAATTAGCAGTTGCATTATAAATTTGTGCACCGAACTTCAACTTTCTCAAATAAATTGCAATTTATTTTTATGCCAAAACAAATCTTTGTCCACGAGTGAAAAAAAAACGTCAAATTAACAAAAACACATGCGAGATATATGAAACCATATAAATTTTCATGTGCACACTTTTTGTGCTTCTGTAAAATTTAAGTTTATATACGCATAAATAATTATGAAGACACGCGGACAAAAAAAGAAATCGATGGGTTAAAGATAAGAATTGACATGAGATCGAAACAGTTGTGCTGCGTAAATAATCGGACAACTTTTACTCTAAATATTTGGCAAAAGATTAATGAGCTGCTAAGCTCGTCATCTTAAGATAAGCATCGAGAAAGAGTTTTAATGAAAAAAAAACAATCATTTGATCACTTTGCTATGTTTTTAGGTCAATTGAAAAATGTATCCTTTATTTTTTATACGATCTGTATCATTTGATTAATTTGATTCGAAAAATGCAAAAATTGACACACATGCTGTTTTTAAACAATTCAAGCGGGATTTTACACTATTTTAAAAATAAGACAAAATTATAAATGCACACACAGTAGTACAAAAAATGAAGTGATATCATCTTATTTTAAAAATATCGATCTATCCAGAGAATTAGCTTTAATTATCTAAATTTTATCTATGTAAAACTGTTAATGAAACCCTTTTGCAGACCATTTGCATAAAGCAAAAAGTTTTTTGAATCAAACGAATTGGGTGCGGTTTGCAGGTGTGAACAAACATCAAATTTCGGTTGGTCTGAAAGAAGAATTGCAAAATTTAGATTCATTCACAGTGTATATAACAGTATAAATCACAATATACAATGTGCCAATTCAGTTTGTTAAGAAATACACAAGATTAAGCACATAAGATATAAAAAATTATCGCTTAAAATCGGATTTAATGATTTAAGAGATTTCTGCTCGTGATAAGTGATTTTTTTTTCTTAATTTTGAAGTCAGGATAACTAAAAATTTTTGACCGGTAAATGGACTAAAAGTAATGCAGCCGCAATCGTAAAGTAAGTTTCAGAAGTGCACTTTTAATATTGATTTCAAATGCAAAAACAAATAAATTAAATCTTGAAATAAGTTATACAAAAGCAACAAAACTCTTTAGTTTAAAATGCTTAAATTTTGCTTTGAGGTTGGCTTATTTTACAATAATTTACAAAAGTTGTGGGTTTCAAAAGAGCGTGCTTTTTGAAGAAACAAGAAAAAGTTACAACTTGTTCAACGAGACTCAGAAGAAACTTCCTACAAGAATCAGATTGAGAGCTATTCTTACAATTTTTTCTTTCTTTCAAACAAACAATCATCGTATCAATTCACGGAATAAGCATCATTCATCAATGTTTTTCGTAAAAATTAAAATTTTCTTCATTATCTGCATGCATCATATTTGAAAGTTTTTGTTAAAGAAACGAATTATTAATAGCTCAAGTAAATGCTTTTGATGATGAATTAGATAAAGAAGTTCGGCGATCACACTCGTCGCACGTAAAATGGGAATATTCATAAATTTCATGCTTAAGTTAATATAGAGTTCGCTTTTAAAAGTTAAATGCAATTTTTTTCTGTTTTATTGTCTGAAATAATTTTTAAGCATTTTCAAGTACATTTAGTGGTGTAGTCTAAAAGAAAAAGTCTAAAAAGAAAAGTTAAATTAATTTTAATGATTATTGTCGAAATGTGTAAAAGCACAATATGAAGAATTTTTTCTAAAAGTTAAAAAAATTTAATTTGTGTATATCAAATTAAAAACAAGCAAAACTTTGCATATGAAAAATCAGCCTAAATATGAAAATGCAATTTGAAATTGCACAACAAAATTAGCAACAATTTTTAAAAATTTCAAAATTAATTTTAAAAAAGTTTTACATCTTTGTTCTTTAAACCTCAAAAGTGCTGCAAAACTAAAATAAAAATCATTTAATCGACTTTCTACTTTTTACAACGAAAAATAATAATCAGCATTTATTTTAAAATGAAATCTCGCTGGTTTTGTATGCCTTTTCGACCCCAGGCTTTCTCCACTCGATTCCCTTTAAAGTTTCTTTCTTTCAACAACTTAAGCTTTCTTTCTGCGTTTCAAGCTTACTCTTTCAAATTTTACGATGTATTTATTGCATTCGCCTCGTTACTTTTAATTTATGTGTCTCACTGTTAAGTATTTTGCTTTATGTCGCAACAATACTATCGTAGGATGAGTATTCAAGTAGAAAAATTATTTTAATCTCGACCGCTTCTCTGCGAAATGAAGATAAATTCTTATTTTTAACATTCACTCATCGTTTTTCAATAAAAAACTCCCAAGTCTTTAGAAAATGCTGATTTCTCTGGCTGAAAAAATGAAAAATCAAATTAATCAAGTAAAAATGCGTATAAACCAATAATTGTTCGTCATTATTACATGTAAATGTACTCATAAATTATGAGCGCAAAAAAATTGTTTTTTTTAATATTACAAGCGCGTTTAGTTTTTCTCTGGTGATCTGGCCTTATTTGCGCAAAGTTTTCCGTAATGCAAAAATTAGAACTTATCGTTATGTAAGAATAATAAAAATTATTAAGTAAAAAAATGATTAAAAAATTAATGAAGATTGCTATTTTTAAACATAGTTTTGAAATAAATGATTTAAGAATTAGAAACCAAAACCTTAAAACGTTTACATAACTTCCAAACGGTTTAAAAAACTAAAACTAAAAACCCGCTGATTTAAAGTCGAATGCTATATTTAAAAACAATGAGTGAATTTTGAAGAGAAGGTGATTTCTTTTTATTGCAATTATAGAAAATTTTAAAAATTCATAAGACATTTAGCTCTGGGATAGAACAACATTTTCCGCTCTAGAAAACTTTTTTTCATTTTCTATTAATGCTCGGTCCCATTATTCTGCAAAGATGTCCTAACGTTAAAAATGTCAAACTTTCGTTAAAATTCTTACAGAAGAGTGCTGATCTTGGCATTTGATCTTATGCTTTCGTCAAATGCAGTAAAACAAAACTAAACAAACAAAAAAGAAGAATTTAAAATTTTCAAGAAGTTTTCAACAAATGTTTTCTTCCATAAATTGAATAAAAAAAATCCGAAATTCTAAAATTTTGTTTCAAAAAACAGAATCAAGACATAAATATGTACAAGATTCGCTCTAAGTTCTTAAATTGCAAAAGATTTTTTATTTGTTCGATTATTTTCCCAAGATGTTTCATTACAAGTGATGCATATCGACAATTTTTTACAACGAAGAAACCTGAAAACATTTAAGTGTTGAAAATGATGTTCAAAAGTGAAAAACTAAGATATTTAATGTTTTTAAATATGATAAATTTGAAACGTTACCTTAAAGAGAAGCTCATTTATGGCAAAAATATGATAAAAGCGAAAGATTTCGATTTATTTTCACATTTGTCATGAAAATCGTTCACTTTGTTGATTTAGTTTCTGAATGCTGTTTGAATGAATGATATTTCATCGTTCTACTTTCTTTTGTGTCTATAAATCTTTATGAACCGAATCCGGGTAAAAATCGTGAAGAGACGCATCAAAACTTTTTTTTATCTTTTAATTTCATTTTGTGAAACGCATACTACGAACGCAATGAAGTTATTTTCTTTGCTAAAAGTTGATTCAAAGTGAAAAAAGAAAAATAGAAAAAATTACACGAAGAAGAAGAAGAAGAATCGTTGCATTTGCAGCATCATAAACTTGATCAAATAATGAATGAGTCTTTTTTTCTCTGTCTGCAATTGCAGCGTTCCCAGAATTTCTTCAATTATCTCAGCGTAAATTATCACAAAATAACAATTTAAAACATCGCGCACATCACATTAGCGAAAAAGGGTATGTTTTAAATTGTATTCAATTGCATAATTAATGTAAAGCGAAGTATTTCGAAGTAGACTCGTTAAAAAATTATCACAAATTGAAATCAATTGAATCAACAAAAAAAAGAGAAGAAGAAAAATTATGTGAAATTAAGCTCTTCACTTCGCTCCATTTTTTCGCTTCTTGCGTTTCGAGCGTCAATTTAAACAAATTTATATATTCATACTTCTTTACGTAACAAGCAATAATATGAAAATTAAAGAACGCAGTTTAGCGAACGTTTTTCAGAACTTTACCTCTTATTCGAGTGAAAATGTTTCGAGGCTGAATTGCGTCAACTTACGAGTCTTTCAATGCAAGTGAATAGATTAAAGCACTGATCGCGAAATAAAATCGAGCGAAAATGCAGAACACTGCGATTCGTTGCGCTGCTTTGAAATTCATCGCCGATTTCTTTACACTACTTTTCAAACGCTCTTGCAATTCATTTTAACTTCTTTTTTCGCCGATTTCACAATTGTTAGAATTAAAGACAAACAAAAATGAGGCATAAGCAAACAGTGGCAGCGATTTGTGAAAATTGCAAAAAAAAAGCAGCGAACTGCAGTTGGATATGAGGAGCGAGGTATGCGATCGGACGGGCGGCGAGTCCGTTTTAGTGGATGCAGGTGCGTGTTCTTCGGAAAGCGTTCAATTCTCGCAGGTTTTGTGAAAATAATCCTTTTGTATTTAGGTTATAAAGCAAAGTGTGGAACCGCCTTCGATCGGCAACTTGCAAGTGGACGAGGATTGGTGGTGGCGAAGTGAGGCACGGAACAGTCTCTGTTTTAATCTCGTGCCGCATACAGCAGAAGAAACACGGTGGATTCTCGCGTGGTTCAGTTTCGATGAACAACAGTTGATATCGCGTTCTTTGCGAGTTCTATTCGCGTCCGAAGCCAAAAATGTTAACCAAAATTGTACTACGTTCGCGGTCGAGAGGCGAACAATCATTTGCAGTTACAATAGCTTACTGTGCGCTGGCAACTTACTTGTTGAGTAGACAGATCAGTTGTTGGAGTGATGCTTCCCCGTCAGTGTATAAGAACAGAGCACACAACTCGCTCACGAGGATATCGCAAGTGAGCAGATCAGCGAGCGATTCTCGCGAGCACAAAAGTTTGAATGAAACTACTTTAAACAAATTGCTAAAAGTGTTTGGAATGGAGCATCACGCGACGAGAAAAGGAAGACACGTCTCGCCACCGCAATATATGCTCGATCTGTACAATTCCATCGCGGACAGCAGCGGTGTCACTCACACTCCGAATCCATACCATGCGAATATTGTGCGGAGCTTTTCAGACAAAGGTGTGTGTTATTGTGTTTGGCGAATATACACAAGTTTAAATTAAGTATTGATCGCTTAAAGTTTAGCATTGCAAGTTTAAATATGCAATGCGAGAACTGGTGCAATAGTTTAAAAGCGTTGTTTGCCCATTCCTATCTGCTGCTGTCGCACGAATCTTGTGTCTCACCACAAACAAAGCGCAACGTAACGTACTCCTATTCCCTGAGTGCATGTCGCAGCTGTTTTAAAATTGCCTCTTTTGTGGTCAAATTTAACGAACACTTCCATGCAGAATGTTTCTCGAATGAGCCATAGATCCACGCGCAATGAAAGCGTAACGAACATCTGCAAAATAGCCGCTAACAGTGAAATAACAATTTCGAAACAAATGCATTCGCCACAAACTCAGATCGCCCATTCACGACCAACAATGCATTATGACCGAAAAGTCGCGCGGCAAAGGCCGACGGCGAGCGCGAAACGCTGTTTATCAATTGGGTTAATAATGTATGCGTATATGCAATAGACAGCAGTGCGAAGCCAATCCTTAGTTTCACTCTCACACAAACCGCATTCCATCTCTTACGTTCAGTTCTCTTTACCTTCGTACTTCTTTCGAATGCATACTTTTTAAATCATTATAAATTCAAATTGCAAAAAAAAATTTTCGACCACTTATTGTGCTAATAACACACGCATTGTGCATTTGGGTACCGCTGACAAATTGTTACCGATAATTACAAAGTGACTGAAAAAATGCCGAACGCCGATTTTGCCGATGCTTATCGTAACAAGCGTTTGCTGTTTCAGCAAAAAGTTACTCGCTTTAAGTTTAAGAGCAAAAAAATTTTTCTCTGTTTGTTTAATTAATAACGACTCGTTCGCTGCGAATGTTTGTTCGGCACGTTCAGCATTGCTTTTTGTCCGCGACTACATAAAATGCGAATGCGACGGATTTGAAATATTCGTTCGCTGCCATCACCTTTTCAATCGCTTTTTTCATCTTTCATAACAATGCGGCGTTAAAAAAAAGCAGCAGCGATATTCGCTTTAGTTCGTCACTAACTTTCACCGCAAAAATGTATGCGTTTCTCGGCGATGTTTATTGATGTATGTTTTAATGTTCGTTCGTCATTAAATCAAACTTCGACTCCGCTTTTACCTATTCTTTTGCTCAAATCGATTACTTCTTTCTCGTGTTTCACCGTTAATAGAGTAGTCAAGGAAACATATACTGAACTAACATATATATAGAACACTTATATCAACATATGGTAACGTACGGCCGACATGCATATCGCAAATAATAACACTTTCATTCTCATACATCTCTCATTTGAATCAATTTCGCTGTGCGAACTCGATTATCTTTAGTGCAGCAGCTTTTTCCGAAAGAAACTTTCACTTGCGTTTGGCACACACATTTGCACATATCTTCACTCGTCGTTTTTTTTTACAGTCGTAAAAAGAAGTCGTTTCTCACTCTTCAAGCGAAAATAAATTGTTATAAAGTTTTTTCTAATTTTATTTAGACATTTCTGAATTTTTTTTGACAGAATGTTAGACTTGTGCTTGTTTTTATTTCGACCAAAAAATTTAATCAAAAATTTTTCTTTCTTATCGAGCACAATTTTACATCGCCTAAAATAATTTTTTTTTCTATTTTCAGTCTACTTACGCGATAAATTCACATGAAAAAAAAATCAAAATTTTGAATTTCATTAAACTTGGAAATGAATTTGAACTTTTCTCTCTCTTTTAAATCTGATGAATTTTGTAAATTCTATTTTGCGGAGATTACAATGTTAATTGAAGAATCAATCTCTCTTATGCAAATTGTCGACGACTAAACTGTGCGGTGAACAAAATAAACATTCGCTCAGTTAATCATTCGCTTCGAGAATCGAGTGAAAATTTTAAATGCAAAAACTCGCAAAGCCTGCGTAGCTTTAATTATTCATTCGATTAATACTTTTCAATTAGCTCGCTTAAAATCGCTGCTTGTCGATGAAAACGCGAACAGATTTTTCGCACTAATAAGTTGAATTAATGGCGATTTTTTGACTCTGCTTTCAGAGAGCACACATCCATTACACTTTCACTTCAACATTTTCGGAAGCGTTCCTCGTCAGGAAAGAGTTTTAGAGGCTGAGCTGCACGTTTACAAGCTCAAGCCTCGAATTAAAGCAGGAATGAAAAGTGAAGCGCTGAAAGATCCGAGATCACATTTACTCGAGGTAAGTTGATTTCGTCATTTTAAGAAATTTACACCGTCATCGGAATAATGAAAAATCGATAGCGTTTTCTAAATACGCTATTTTGCTTGCATCTTATTAAATGTTTACTTCATTTTTAAACGGTCACTGGTTTTTGCTCTGAACAAATTTAGTTGCTAAGATGCATTCGCTGGTAATGGTGCGTAACATTCTTGCTAGAAACCATACATTGTTCGTTGAAAAGAGTTCGCTTTTCTAAGATATGCATACAGAGAAGAATGCATTCTACTATAAATGTTGAGCACTACACTTCACTTACCATGGATTATGAGTAATTTAATTGATTACCCTATCATTTGATTGAAAAAAAATGTTCAAGTAGTAAATATTTTACTTAACAAGCGCTCTCACTTCTCAATAATCTAAATAAAAGCGTTTGAATACTTATCTTTTATTGAAAATAAGAAATTGACTTAGAAAATGATTTGATTTCAAATGCTTACACAACGAAAAGCGATATTCAAAGTAATAAATATAATCTAGAAATGTGGTAATATAGAAAGTAAGCGTTGGCCTTTTTTCAACACTTGTAAAAAGTGAGCTCGATTATGATAAGTAAAACATAGCTTAATCGGTAATTGTTAAATTAAAATCATATGATGAGATGCTTGTAGGAATCTAAAAGCCATTTAAATAATTTATTGTTTATCGTTTATAGTTTATAGTTTCTCTTTTATTAAAATTATTGCTGATTTCAATTTCTATTTTTTTGTTCTTTTGCTTCTTCGCAAATATTTATGAATGAAATTCCCAAATATTGATAATGTAATCAAGTATAACCAAATATGAAGACATCGTCAAATCTAGGAAGAAACAAAAGCGTAAACGTTGTTTCTTCTTCCTTCTTCTTTATTTTCCAAATGCACACTGCCTTAGTATCGGAATCTGATGCCACTTTAAAAATTTCTTACTGAAAACGTTCTTGAGTGTAACCAAATGAATATCGATGTTGATTGAAGCAAGATTATAAATAACCGTTGAAGAGAGTACTTAAAGATTAACCAGATAAATTGATTTTTCACAGAGTTTGAGCAGAATTTAGATAAGACTAAAAAAGAAAAAAAAATCATAAAATGTAAATATGAAATTTTTTAGCGAGTTTCGGCCAAAATCTAACTCTATAACCAAAATGTACTTGAAAATCAATGTCAATATGAGCACTAAGTTTGAGATCAAAATGAATTTCGGAACTGCAGGCGCCTTATTTACCATCTCCCTTCAATACTGAGTTAAATTGAAAGCCTGCATCTCAAATTTGGTTTATTTGATATGTGATTGATTGGATAACATGATTGCATTTATTTTTTAATGGCTGCGCCGAAAATGCTTTTTCAATATAAAGTTTCTACATAAACGAATTTTGTATTTAAATTTAAGTTTTTTTTGACTCGAATTTTAGCGGTGTAAAAAGAATCGATCGCTTTAAATGTGTGTATGAAGTTTGAAAAAATTTGTAAAAAAATTGTCATTTTTTGCATGAAAGTGTACTCAATTGAAAATGTCTTCGAGTTTTTCGCTCCTCGGCAAAAGAAGGAAAAAAATTCGGCGAAAGTATTAAGTGTGATATGAAAGCATAAAAAATTGTTTTCGAATATTTTGCTTGTTATGCCGTCTAGACCTGAATATATTTTTCATGCAATGGTACAATGTGCGAAAAAATAAACAAAATTCGTGTGAGAAGAAAATAATAGTGAGCTTCATTTATTGTACGAAAAAAGCTAAATTCATATGAAACCGTATGAAAAATGAAATCTGAAAGTTCGACATAATGAAATGGATTTTTTTTTGTGCTGCAATAACAAACTTAAAACCTCATTTTCGTCTACTCTAAGCTTTTAAAGTTACTGGGTATTAACAGATGTAAATAATTTAAGAGCGCAAAAATTATTAATTCAAATGAAAATTTAATCCGATTTCGAAAAAGAAATGCTTCAATTTTACGAGAAGAGAATAATAAAATAATCATTTGTTACTGTTATGAGCTTACTGATATTAACGTGAAAACGATGCTCATCTTCAGAGCTTCATTTATTATTTAACATATAGGAGAGTTTCCGCTTAAACTCATCTTTTACATGTTTTATGGAGGCGCATTAAAGCAGTGAAAGAAGAAGGAGAAGAAGCAAGAGAACATTTTTGCGAAGAAATTAGGTGCAAAAACCGAAAAACGATGTCGCGAGAAAAGGAATTTTGTTTGAAACGTTTTACAAGCAAATAATTTGTACAACTCGCACACATTACCGTAATCAGTCATTCTAAAATTTAAACATCAAACTGAGATTACTTTTTAAAGCGATTGCGATTACACAAGCATCGAAGTTTTGTATTAATGGACTCGCAGGCATCCGAAAAGCAGTCTAATATCAGTTCGCTGAACATGAAAGCTAGTTAATAAGCAACTAAACAAGACAAGGCGTCTTTCTACTTTCATATTTTTTTGATTCACATTTTTTCAAGATTACATAACATTACTCACCTTATTTAACGCAATCGAAAATTTCTATCGTAAACTTGCGCACAATTGGCGTATTTTACTGTTTTTGCATTAAAAACGCAACTGGAATTCACTATTAGATAGAATCAGATAAAAAAAAAATTATACGGAGACAATTTTTTCACGATAATTACATTTTCTAAGTAGCTTTCACTGAAATCAGGCTGAAAAAAAAATTACATAGAATTTGATTTTGTGTTCATTCTGAAAACATTGGAATCGCGGAGTCGTCGAAATTCAATTATAAAATGCATTTCTTGCGAAATGTCTTTTAAGGTGACATCAAAAACTCATTGGCGTTTAAAATGTTAGACGAAATTAAGAAATAAATTTATGCGAACTGCACTTAAGAACTTTCGCTTTTGAAGCTTCAAATTGAACTTTCGCTAATTTCTAAAGTAATTAGAGCATTCTTATTAATGATCAGGACTGAGATTTTTCGGGAATAAAAAAGCCCAGATTCGGGTGGGATTCGGGAACAAAAAAAGATTCATTTTCGGGAATTATTCGGGAACATAAAAATCATTAATTTTGATGTTATTCATTAAAAATAAAAAATTTGCAAATTTCAATGAAGTATCAATTTAAATTTCATTGAAATAAGCTAAAATTGCTCTCTAACAAGAAAATTCCTCACAATACGATGTCGTAAAGTCTTCAAAGCAATTTATACTCACCATCAAAGAAATGAACCACAGTGAATTTCGGCACAAACATGAGAAAAGCATTTGCATTTCAGCTTGCATTATTTAGGGCTAAATACATTAATGCTTATAAGAGTAAGTGGACAATTTTGCTCTCTTTATAATTTGAAGACTGTATAAAAAGTTGCGTATATTTCAATAGAGGTGAAAATCTAGAAATTTCACAGGCAAAATATTTTCAAAAGTACTGTATTACCAGCATGTTTTTAAAACTTAGCGACTACTCGTTTTTCGAGTTTTTACAATTCACTTATTTTCCTGTGATAGAGTTTCATTTCACAAATAAAATTCTGTTTTATCAAATGTATTTGTTTAAAAATATGGTTGTTGCCAAGCAAATAGACAATTCTTGAAATCGAGAGCTAAATAAAGATGTGATTTTACTCGAATAATTATTCATTGTGTTTAGCCGTAAACTATGAATGCTTAAACAAAAATTTTTTCTCGTGTATTCGGCGAAATTGAAGGTGACTCGTTTTTTGACAATAATTGCAATTTTGATTAATTTATTATTACGAATGAATAGTAAAGCTGTGTCACAAAGATACTTCTGCAAAGAATCAGTCATCAAAGCACTTTTTTAATAGAAAATCGATATTTTAAGCCAGATAAATGATTTTTCGAGAAATAAAAAGAAGTTTTCGGGAATTTCTAGAAGAATATCTAAATTCGGGACAATTCGAGAAAATAAAATTATGTCTATATATTCTATTTATATCAATAAATACTCTCTTCTGATTTTCCCGAAGATTAATAACACAAGTTATTTTCGGGAAATCCCGAAAAATCCCAGCCCTGTTAATGATATTTAATAACTCAACTTTAAGCATGCAAATTATAACTTTAAAGTAAGCTTTGAATTTGTGAGCTCATGTTCCTATTCTGCTCTTAATTTGTGTTTTAGGATATGGCTTTTCTATTTTGAAGCATCTTTTTAATAAGTTCTTTCGCTTCTCCACTGCGTACACTTGTTTTAAAGAGGCACAAACGTTGTTTCAACACAATGTACTTTATAGAAATAAATACACAAAAATACTTTTATAGAGTGAAAATGTACAGCTTTATGCTTCTCATATTTCTTGCAACGGTCACGAGAGAGAATGCGAACAAAAGTCCACTTTGCATTCTCGAGTGAACATTTCAATTTTCTTTATTTGGGCGAACAAATTAAGCTCTCGGCTTTTGAATTTTGAAATTTAAAGTCTCTAGTTGCTTTTAAACAGTTAATGTTGAATAAATTTCTCAAATAAAACACTTTGCTTTTACGATATTTGCTTAAATTTTATTAAATTTGTATTTGAAAAAGCAACATTTTCGATTGAATGAGATAACGCAATTTGAGTAAGTTAGCAAAAAAGCTGTTTGTATTAATCAAGTGGCATACGCGAAATCATCCATCACACAATTAAATTCGTTTCTCGCTTATTTTTTCGAGTAGTTTTCGTTTCGTGTGTGTATCAAGTCAAAATTATTGAGCGAGAAAAAAGTGAAGTAGCTGTTTTGAACTCGATTTGTTTGCTTGTCATTTCCAACTATTCATAAAATGAAAAAGGTACCAAACGAGCAACGATAATTGGTTTCTTTTTCGATCACGTTTAAAGCATTTTCTGTTATTTTTTACGCATCAATTTGATAGAAAATAAAATGAAACAAAAACTAAATTAATGAAATAATTAACTGAAAAGTGGGCGCTGTTTGTTTTTTATGCTCAATTTTAAAATTTCAGATCAAAAAATTTTTACTATACAAAATACACAACTGGTTCTTCGCCAAAAAAAGCTTTTTTTTATTCGTTTCAATTCACAATGCTTTTTGCATTTCCTTTACTTTTACCTCTTTGCTTGTCGCTCAATAATTGAGTGCATCCCTTTTCAAGTTTCAAACGTTAAAACGTTTTTTTGCACGCATTTGTTTTGAAATTTTCATGTTTGAAGAGCAAAGTTTTTGCAGTTATTCTAAAGCATTAAGAATTATATATTACTTAGTATAGAAAAATATAATTTCAGTAAAAAAAATTTTTTTTAAACAAACAGTTTGAGAAAAGTTCAGCTGACGCTTTATAATAAGAATCCATCTTGAAAGCACATCTTATATTTTCTCATCGAAAGCTTTTCCGCAAACGAAAAATTTTTATTTTCGCTAAGCGAAACGTATACAAAATTAAAATGCCCAGATTAATGTTGTTTTATTGTGTTTTTGTAATCATGTTCGATGTCAAAAAATATTAACTCACGTTTTAAGCGCTCATTCTTTAGTCTTAACATGTTTTTATTTCGCAAGAGTAGATGCTTCTTTTGATAAGGCTGCATAAAATCGATGAGTTTGAATCAAAGTACTACATATCGTTGAAACACTTTCAAAATGGTTAAAAATCGAGTTTCATTCTTTTTATCATCAAATTTTTTTTATTGTTATTTTTAACTTGATTTGTTACCTGAATAATAATTGATTAGTTACTTGAATAAGATTGATCGCATAAAGCAAACGCTAGTTTCTTGATCTCTCGCTACTATACAAAAGCAAAATGCTTTTATGCGTTCTACTCACGAGTTTTGGAATTAAACATTTATAAAACTTGAAATGACGCTTTATCATTCGCCATTCTTTAATATAAGATATATTAACAGTGAAATGCATTATTTATACAAACTACTCCTTGCGGAAAACGAATTTAATATAAACAAAATAACCAAATATTTATATTTGCCAAAATGGAATTTTTTTTTAGTATACATGAAAAACTAAATGAAAAATTTTTTTAAATCGATTTACCAATGAAAAATATCTTGAACTTTAAATTTTGTTTCATCCTTTCGTTGATGGAATATTTGATTAGTGAACAGTCAAGATCAGAAAAAAAAATTAATATTTTAAGAAAATTTTCTTTTTAACTTCTTTTAAACAAAAGGTCACAAAAAATTCTCATCTTTTTTTTCTAGATTGTGTCTAACTTTTTGAAACATTTGCAAATTAGGTTACATAAACTTTCGATGCTTGTTTATTGTAAAAATAAAATATGAAAACCAAATATGTTATCATTTCAAATCAGATAGAATTTTGTTTATTTTATTTTTTCTATAAAAATCAATTTTTGTCTTTGAATTTGTTTTACCAACATGAAATTCGTAAAATATTTTTTCCATTCTGATTTTGGTATTTACACAAGCTTTTCATTTGATCTTCTTTTTTTACAGTGTTTTTCCTTCAGTCTTTGAAAAATAACGTTTTTCAATCGTTTTTAAAATAAAATAAAGTGTTGTATCGATAATCGATGATCTTATTCAAAGAAAAAACAATTTAACATTGAATAAAAACGAATGAAATTTGAATTTTTCATTTTAAGAATTGAATTTTTATTTTTCATGCATTAGCGCGTTTAACAATAAAAATCGTTTGAAGATTTTTAATGTAATTATTTATTAAAGTGTATTTTACATTTTATACAAAACTTTTAAGCAATACACATTTTCGAAACTGATTTTATGATTTTACTTTCAATTAAGTTTCATCGTAAGTACACGAAAATGCACTCTGTTTCATATCTCTTGAATTCTGCCATAATTTGTTTTCATTTTATGTGCTAAAAATAAAAGTAGCTCTCCATTATGCTGTCTATTAAGCCAAAAACTTCAATTTCTGCTCAGATATTTGCGTAATTCTACTATTTGAAAAGCAAAACACAAATTCTATTTCTAACATTTGATCTTTAAATCACATCTAAAATTCAATATTCAAAAAATTTGATTGTCACAACAGCAATTTTTGGAATTGAATTTTGCCTCACTTTATTCGCTTGCTGTCAATATATAAATAATATTATTTCTCTAATAAATCAGAGATCAAAGATTTACTCCTAAAAAATATTGTCAAAAAACTGTCAATACACGAGTTATATGTTTAAAAAATGATTGAAACTCTGATAATTTTGAAAACGAGCATTTTTGTCAACACGATTTCAATAAATACATTGATACGTATACGGTTTTACGAAAACTTACATCTATAAAAATTGCAATATCAAGTGGAAAAATATCGAAGGAAAATTACTTCTTACGTTAATACCACAAATTATGGTAATTTTTAGCATGTCTGCTTTTTAAATTGAAAAATCAAATTTTTAACATTTTAGTGATTTTCAGTGATTTGACTTAAAAGAAAATCCATAAAAAAATGTTGTATTTACACTGAGTTATTTTATAAAATAATAAATAGTGACATGCAAAATTGGCAATTAAATTCTTTTGTTTGAAACATAATGAGATTTAGACTTGAGAGTTTTGCTAGAGGTAAAAGTCTATGTCAGCAAGTATTATAGTGTAAGAACCTTCAGGTGTTTGTTTAAATTAAAATTCATAATAATTGGTTAAACTTTCGTTTAAACATTCACAACTTTGCATAAAATATTTTAATTATTTGCTTTTAAAAAATTCGAAATCGACTCAAGAGTGGGAGAAGCATAAAAGGTAGTTTAGAAGGAAAATAGTCTATAATATGATATCTAAAACTGAATCAGTTAAAATTTGCCTAAGTTTTGCCAATTGAATAATTTAGATCACTTAAAAATCTTTTGTATTATTTCTTTTTAAGAGCGGAGTTTGAAGAGTTTTGAAATATAATTTTTAAATTATTTTTCATTATTTAGCTGATTTTCATTTTTATTTTCAATTACTTTGATATTGTTATTGATTTTATTTTTTGCTTTTATTTGTACACTCTGAAAATTTTTTTCACTTCATCTAAAATACGCTTTATTGCAAGGCAATAAATTGAGAGATTTTATTGGACAAGAGTGTACAGACAGTTTCTTTATACTTGCAAACGAAGCTTTTCGACACAATGTACATAATTAGCAAACGAAGTTATTTTTTGAGTTAATTCTTTTTTTGTCGAAAGATGTAGAATAGAAAAAACAAACAAATAAATTTTTAGCTTTCAAAGGAGCTAGAAAAATTATGCGATATTTATAATTAGTGATGAGAGCTGGTGATATTTTCAAAAATAGCATTTCATGCATCATTTTTTGCTTTGCAATTAGTAGTTTTAATTTTTTTCCGTTTTGAGAAACTAAATTTCAGTGTGCTTTACTCTCATTTATAATTAAAACTGACTTTATGAATGAATAACTTTGAGATTACAAAAATGAGACGAAAATTTTCGTGTGTAACCAAGAAAAATTACGCAAGCCGTAAAAGCAAAGTACATCATTCAAAATAAATAATTGCGAAAGCCATTTTTAACGAATTTGTGAGTGATTCTAGTCAAATGATAAAATTTCAAAGTGAAATGAATAATTTCAATACTTGCGATCGGCGGACGAAGCCACAAAAACAATTTATTTTTTAAAAGAATCCCATTGTGTTTGCTTAGTTCATTATTTTCTATCTAGTGATTTTTTGTTTGCAATTGAAATGAAACCATTCATCAAAATGAAGTATATTCTCAAGCACGTTTCTGCTAAAAATTAATGGACTTCATAAAAAGTTAGCAAACAAAGTGCTGCTGATTCAACACAAAGCGACTTAAGCGAATATATTGCTTCATTAATTACAAATTCTTTTTTCAATTACGATTAATCGCGAGAAAAAATTATTTTGATTTGTAATACATCTAAAATAATCACATTAATTAATTACAATACTACAAAACTATAATATTTAAAATATTACTTTAGTTTATACACTTTTTATATTAAGTACATACTTAATTTAATCTACGTAGATAGTTTTGAATTCAATGAAAAATCATAAATAAGGCTGTAAAGCTCTTTATCAATTCATAGCTTTGAACTTAATCGATTGTATTTGACTAGATTTTAGTTAAAATCAAACAAGGAAATAGAAAATCTATTATTTAAAAAAGTTTTTGAATAAATGAATTCAATTTCATGCTTAAACTCAACGCATCAATAATAAGGCGTCCTCTTCAATATAGAAGCAGCATTTCACACTACCTTCAAACTCAATGCAATATTTGTGTTTGAAGTTGAAAATCTAGTTATTCGATCAATTACATTCACTCGACTTAAAAAATGTTTTTAAAAAGATTAATTTTTCAATTCTTTCACGAAAAAATCTTTTTATCTCTCGAATTCATATGCAAAATCTATGAAAAATTCAACTTTGTTATCTAATAGAGCAGTTCAAGCAAAATTTGGAAGTCGAATGCTTATTTCTATAGATAATTTCTCGCACGAATTCATATTTGCAATGACTTACTAGATTTACAATACTAAGCCTACCGATTATCTGAACCGTAAGCAATCTGAACTTTTTGCTCAAAATCAACTGATTCTTTATTTATTCTTTGAAACAAGTTAAAAATGCACGCAGCCATATCTCCAGTTCTGATCTCAAAAGATTCAACTAGTAAACCACAAAAAATTTTCATTCTGACCCATTTCATTTTTTAAATGTCTGTTTATCAGTCATAAAAATCTGGTTCTGATGGAATACAATTTGGTAAATGACAGAGATGAGACAAAATCGAAATTGTGCGTCTATTTCCAGACTTAGAAATCTGCTCACGAATCGAAGTAATAGGACCTCAAAACCCATAATTATGTAACATTGAATAAAAACATATTTGAAGCTTGAAGTTAAAAGCATAAATATTAGAGAAAAGTGTTTTTAAACTTCTTTCATATTGAAAAAGGTCGAAAATAAAAAATTATAAATAAATAGTTAATAATTTTTATCTTTTTTTTAACTTTTTAGTATCAAGATATTTGTTGGCTGAATTTTTTAGATTACTGAAAAGGAAAAAAGCAGAACTACTTTTATATTCTATTCTATATATCCTGTTTATATATTATTTCATACCCAAAAATTCAAATCATCAAAATTTTCTTGTAATTTTATTTAGAGCGAAATTTTTATAAATTCATTCAGTAAAAGTAAAATCTTTGTAAGTACCATCAAATTCAATTTATCTAATGAGTTTCATATAATTTTTAAGATTTTAAACCACTATTTCTAGAAACAATTTTGAATTTATGCAATTTTAAGATTAATTGTAATTACCTAAAATAAAATATTCATTTTCAACATTTGTGAGAATAAGTTAAACTTTAAACCTATTTAGTTTGATTGTTGATATTATTAACAATATATTTAAAAAATCTATAAATTCACACTCACATTCTAAAAAATCGTTGTACGTCACTCAAATCTGGAAGCTGCTTGTTAAAAGCAAAAATAATTTTATTTGTCCAAAAAGTTCTTAAGAATTACGCCTTACTCATTCATAACCATCGTAGCTTTATTAAGCTATTGAACTTTATTAACTTTATTTTTAACTTTTATTTATTTGAAATTCATGTTTTAGACTTTTCTTTCACTACAAATTTTCATAGTGAATCTCCTGCTCAAACATGTTTGAGATCATTTGAAATTTTATTTTAAATCATTTGAAATAATATTATGTTCACTCTCGAAAGAAATTCCTATAATCAAAAGCGTTAAAAAGCGTTAAAGCGGCTTAATTTCAAGTGATTTTCCTTGTTTGACACACTGGTTTTATTTTAGAAATCGGATTTTCTCTATAAACATTTTTTAATATCTTATTCTGATTTATTGCTCTTTCATTATGTTCCACTAAGTGGATTAATTTCTAACGCATAGAATTTGCTTTAGCTGCAAAGAAAATTTCACTCAATACATTTCACTGACTCTTCTAATTGGTAGTTCTATCGGGATTCGCTTTAGATTAATTGAGGCTTAGCATTGGAAATCCTTATGAATAGAGCAACCTAATATTGCATCGCTTCTTGCTTAATCGAGCTCGCATTACAGTTTGTCTGCAGATTGTGCTTAAAAGATAAATTTTAGACCAATAGAGTTTCGTTGACCTGAATTATGTTCCCTAAAAATTGGGGAAAAAGTTTTATCTTCCTATCTTCAAGTCGAAATGTGAAGTTTCTTGATGAATAATTTAAGTTTTGCATTCGTGTTTGTTCAAAATGTTTTTATAAAGCCGAATTAATTAATATAACCACAAAAAATGAATGAGCTGCAAATAAAATAAAACATCGTTTAAATAAAGCTAAACATTAGATTGTTGCGAAAGAAAGCATTGGTCAATTTTTTCGGGTGAAAAAAGTTTTCAAAATTCACTAATGATTTTACTGAAAGTAACTTTTTGAATATTTTAGACTACTGTTACATTCACTTTTAAAAATTTAAACCGATATTAAGTTTTTACTTGAACTCCTCAGGTTTGGAGTAGGGATAAAATTGTAATGTCGGACTAACAATGTTAAGTGTCCGAGAATTTCTCCACTTTTGTACGATTTTGAAATTTCTTTTGAAATCCACTTTAGGAGATTTCGAAAATTCGAATATATAAATATATTTGGCAATGTGAAGAGAAGTGTATTCTGGAGAATCATTTTAAACTTTATCAGATTTGATATTCCTTTTTTCGCTCAGCGCAACTTTTGATGGTTTATATTTAATTCAACTTATAGAAAATAATCAATATTTTGAGTATTTTGAATTTCACAATGAAAATTTAAAAAATTTAGGTATAACGACTGAATATGGAGAAGGCAAAAATACAGAAAATTTGTTATTCTTTTTGAAGTGAAATCAAAAATAGTTGTTCTTAATGTTGTTTTTTAAAGAATTTTTCTTTGTTTTGCCTCATTTGTCTTCATAAATATTTTGAATTTGTCGCGTTTTGCGAAAAAAAACGCCCTGTATATTTTGCATTGAAAATTTCTCGCAAAAATTTATGACTTATGAATATAGAGAAGTATAGATGTAAAATGCATAAGTTCTTTTATGTAGAATTTTTGCATAAAATTTTGTTTTCGATGCAAACTTATATAAATATTTCAATTTTTGTAAAACAATTTTTGAATATCTCAGCATAAAATTTCTCAACTGATCAACTGCGATTTATTTTCTCAAGAAAACAGATTGAAACCAAAAGTAATTTCTTTCCATTAACTTGTTAATTTTTTTTTGCCATCTGTAGTTTTCGACTAATACAATGGCTGCATTAACTGTTAAGACTGAGAGTTTTGTCTTCATAACACAAGACTTCATTAGTTTTTTGAAGTTAAACAAGCACAAGTTGTGAGTAGGTTTAAGTTTGTTTTTATAAATATTAGCAAAAATTACTTCTTGAAACTAAACTAAAGCTATAAATAAAAGCTTTTCTTACTGGAGAAGTGCTTCACAAATCTTTGAAATGGAGGTATGGAAATAAATTACTTCAGTCTTATTTCTGAAAGTCGTAACTTCATTAAACTTACGTCGAACTAAATTATTATCTTAACTCATCAAGTAGGTTCTGAAGTTTCACAAAGTTGCTTCTATTAGCGAGTACAGATGTTGTCGTTAGTTTCTGTTTGCCCAAACTCTCAAATCACTCAAAGCATTCAATTTATCATTTAACTTTAATTATTAAGAATTTTTAAAATAAGTTGTAAGTTGATATAACAAACGATAAAACTTATTTGAAAAATGTGGTAAATAATTGAAAAAGCGAGCCAAAAGTTTTACAGCGAGCAAAACGAATGCAATTCTTTTATTGCCTTTTCAGGAGGAAAATAAATGCACATAAATTCATTCGCTATTTTAAATATTAAACGCTAGTTTCGGCTCGTTGAAAGCACAATGCTTTTATTGATTTGCAGAATTCGCTTTAAAATATTGCGAACAGGCGACAAAATGACACTTCTTGTGTCACATAAATTACATGTCGTTTCGCCGTTGAATTCAAATTTCGAAAACCAATTTTGTCAAGAAATGTGAATTTGCTTTTGAATTTATTTTCTTTTTAAGCGCAACATTTTAAATTCTTCCGAATTTTTAATTTTTGAAGTAGAGTAGAATCACTTTTCAATATATGAAACGTTTAAATATTAATAATTAAATTTATTTTATTGAAAAACAAACAAAATCATATTTTTGTTTTTTAATTTTCAAATTTTTACTGAATAGCAAACGCAGTGAAAATTTTCTAAACTAATGCGTTCTTCATTCATATCAGAGATAAAATTCTATTAACAGCTTTTTACTATGAAATTCGAAATAGAATTCGTGACAGTGTTTCAAACTATTTTCATGCAAATACTGGATAGATGGTAATATCAAAATGAGTTTTCTCATAACTCTGAAATTTTCAACCCATATATGAACCCCATCTTTCCATGCCATTGCATAGAGCAAATAGCTTCAGCAATACCTTGCGCATTTTTCTGCTTCTAATTGCAAAACTTTCATAGAAAATATTTTTCTTATCCTCTCAACTCATCTTGTTAATGAAGCGAATTTCATTTTAATGTCAAAATTTGCGTCCAACTTTCTGTTTTGGATCATATTTTGTATATGCAATTAACTTATTAAAAACACTATTTTCAATTATAAAAAGTGCAAACGCAAAACAATTTTGATGTTAAATAATTGATGTTTTACAGGTTCGTGTTTACCAGATTCTTACCGAAGGAAACGTTTTTCGAAGCGATAAAAAACTTTTGGGCTCGAGAAGAATGAGCCTAAATTCTGTGGGATGGGAAGTGTTTTATGTGAAAGAAGCGGTTTTAGATTGGATTCGTGACCACCGCAAAAATTACGGTTTGTTTGTTTTTTCTTTTATCCTCCGATAAAAATTTGCTTGATGAAATGGTTTCACTAAAGATTCATGATGTCGACGTGTTTATTGGAAATACGCTCAATTTTCGCTTTTTTCTTTTTCTATGATTGCAGCATTTCGCCAAAGCAATTTCCGTTTTTTTTCTGCCATCTAAACTACTTTGCTCTGCCTGTATATTGCTTTTTGTTCACTACAGTTTGGGTCACGATCAGCATACGCTAGCTTATGACCAATTAGATTAGCAGCTTAAAGCATCTGTTCCTCATTTCTCAATAATTCGTTTTTTGTTTTAGTGGAATCAAATGCATGTAAGTTTCATATTTTAGGCCGATTTTTGATGAGAGGAAAATAAAAGCTTTCAACTACGATTCAAATGCGTTGATGAGCTGATCTTTTTGAATTAATTTTGTTTTATCTTTATTATCACAAAACTTTTTGCTTCATTTCGATTTATTAAGCATGAAATGAGAAAAAAATAATGCGATGAGTGCAAGAAAATGTTTGCTACTTTAATTTTTAACAACCGATATCGATAAGTTAAAAACTTACAATCTTCTCTCCCTTTTTCCAGGATTATTGATCACTGTTCGTTCGCTTCTTAATGAAAAATTAGAGGACGGCATCTTAAGATTTGCGAAAAGACATCATCATCATAGCAACAAGCAGCCTATTCTCGTCATATTCACTGATGACGGTCGAAAGAAGAGGCCAACTTCATTTTCTAAATTAGGTAGAAGTCAAAATTCTCTAACTGTATTTGTAATTTGAAAATCGAAAATAATGATGCGACTTGGAAAGGTTGCGTGCTTCTTAGTGTTTTGCTTTGATTATAAGTGTTTCGCTTCAAGAAACACAGATCGATACTTTCTAACCTCACCACACACGATGCAATTAATGAAAACATTCGATCAAGACGTGATATGCATTGTTTGATTGCTTGCATAAGTTACCAAAAACTTAATTTCTCGTTAGAATGCGATTTATCGATCATTTCTCTGAGAATCAGAAAACAGAAATGTGACGAAATGAAGTATGTGGTGTTAAACTAGCAGATTTCAACGGAATCGATTATTGTTGAATCTTGTCGCAAACGTGACGTTTATTAAATGCATGTGATTAGTGTTGGAGTAACGATTAATAACAGTGCTTCTCTTATAATTTCAAATGAAGCTGTAATTTTCTCCCGTTACTTTACGACATTATAACAATGATTTTGGACATGCTGCATATATTTTACAGATATACGCGATTACGGATATCCAGAATTGTCGTTTAAAGCGATGCTCAATAAAGTTGAAACAGTGACTGAAGAAAAAGAAGAAAGAAGTGAAGAGCGGCGACGAGAGAGATCTGTTCCCTCTTCCACTGAGCAAGAGAAATCTCAACAAAATTTAAATTCATCTCTGTCTTCCACAATTAAATCTCCATCTTCAACTTCACAGACTTCGTGTACGAGACACGAATTATACGTTGACTTTGCGAAAATCGGGTGGTCAACATGGATTATATCTCCGAAAGGATATAACGCGTATTACTGTAAAGGTGATTGCAACTTTCCCCTCGGACAAAATCAATGGCCAACAAACCATGCCACTGTTCAAAGTATTGTTCACGAATTAACTCTCGCTCCCGGCGTCGGCAAACCTTGTTGTGTACCAAACAAACTGTTTTCAATCACTTTGCTTTATTTCGACGACCAAGAAAACGTTGTTTTGAAGCAATACGATGACATGGTCGCTGTATCCTGCGGTTGCCACTAACTGTATTATCGTGATTTAAATTATTCGGTACGAGAAAAAGCAGAAAATGTAGTCTATAATCATAAGCATCATTTTGGGTGCAAGCTAATTTAAATACAGTTTCGGGAACAATAACAATCCAACAATCAATTCAAATTTTTTTTGGAATTCCTAATAAATATTTTATTGATGCTAGCTGCTCAATTTCGAAGGAAAATTTTTTCTTAATCAAAAATCAAATATTCAGTGAAATTAAATCAACTTTGCGAAAAAAAATTAAATTCGAGTTTGCGATAATTGTTATTCCCGAAATTGTAGCTTCTAAGCTTATTTTAACACCGTCTACTATGTATTCTTCTTTAGCCATTGTATGATCATTTCACGCTAATACATCGATGGCCTGGACTCGTAACCGCCGACGAACACTTCTTCGTTAGGTGAAGTAATTTGCATGTTGCTTGCACTTGTAATGCACCATTTTCATTCGCAAAACTAAAACAAACGAATACAATTTTATTGTAAATTACAAATAAATTATTCAACGAATCATTTTGTTGCTCCATTTTTCAAAAGTGTAAAATTGTAATTCATTTTCGTTTTACTATAAATATTATTTCAACATTTCTAAAGGCGTTTCTTTGTGCATATTACGAACTTCATTGATTATTGAATCACGAAAATTTATTTCAACTTTTTTTTGCTTTTGAAAACGAAACTCAAAAAAATTTTTTTCTTGATAAATGAAAATTAAAGTTTGATTAAATGAAAGCTTTTCACATGTCAGTTTTCAATGTTCGGTTGAGCCAAAAAAAAAGATGATGAAAGGTTTCGCAACAGAGTAAATGCAAACGAGATTAATTTTGTAAGAAGATCCGATTAGAAAATAGAATTTTCTCTTTTAAGACATTATCTTTGATAATACATTTTCGTTTCACTCAGTTTGACCGAATGAACTTTTGAAACTTGGAAATATAGGACGAATCGGAAATCATTCGAAGGATATAAGCGAAATATAAAAAATCTGCTCTTAAACCTATGTAAATTATTAGCTGTTAAACTTTGGAAGCTTAAAACACTGGGTATAATCGATCATTCAATGACATTTTTACTAGTTTATTTCGTTTTTATTAGTCAGTAAGTATTGATTTAATGATTTGAAAATTGAATCCGACTTAAAATAAATTATCTTCACCTATTAATCTATCTTTCTATTCTTTGCCTGAGGGCGCTTAAGTTCTATTACGTTTGTTAGATAACAACTACATCAAAGAAAATCGTCTAACTTTAAATTGAAAAAACGTTGAAACATTTTCATAGGCTGTAATCAATAGGTCAATATTATGATAGGCGATGAAAAAATTACAAACTTGAAAAGCATTAAAATTCTTGGAATTGAATTTGATAAAAATATTAACTTCTAGCATCATGTTGAACAACTTTGTAAACATTTATCTAAAGTGCTATACACATTGAAAGGAATTCGTGGAATAATAAATGAACACTGTCTGAAAATCTTATATTGTTCACGTGTGGTTACTAAAATCAGTTATTGCGTGAAAATTTGGAGACACCTAAAACGAACTGAATTTAATTGGAAGAATAAAAAAATTTTTTTGCCGTTTCCAATGTTGGATCACTCCCTATTTTAAAATTTAAAGATATTGTGCTTTTGAACTCTTGCAGCTTCAACAGTGAATAATCGGATAGAAGTTATAATCTTTTCAATAAAAAACCACACTCAAAAACCGTACACATCACTTGCAACTGGAATTGCCCATTTGTAATTACCAATGCTACATTTTAATAAATTTCAAAATCGTGCCATTATGTGGGATAACTTGCCTTTAAACATAGGCAAGCAAAACGCTCTGTTTCAAAAATAAACTAAAAGAATTATCTAATAAATAATGTTTTTTTCCAAAATTTAATTTTGATCTATTTTAATTTTTATTTTTCATTACACATAAAGCAATCAGTAGTAGTTTAGTCGATGATTTTCCTTTTGAAATAAAGTTTTTGATTTGAATTGAATTACCAACCCACCAGGAATAAAGTTGGGCTTTTTTAGGAAAAATAAGTTTTGATTAGAGCAAAATGATTATTTTACCAAATTCAACTAAAATTTATTCTTTTGAATTGCGAATCGACAAATAATCAAAACCTTGTAGCTTTTGCTTGAATTAGGTATGAAAATTGAATATTCAATAGCTTTTCTTAAATGCAATCGCACTTTTTTATCGAATTAAGTTAGTTAGTTAGTTAAGTTTAAGATTAATTTATTCCGAACGCTCTTATTCAACAATGTAAATACTTATTATTGGATAAGCCTTTGGGTTAGAACTAGTTTAGACTTGAAATATTTTTTAAAGCGTTTGAACATTGACAATGAATCTTAGGACTGTTCATATTTGTTATTTCTTCTCGTTTATTAGCTTATAAAATTCTCGATAAAAATTATAATTAAATCGTTAAAATTCAAATCAATAAAATGCTTTAAAAAAACATTATTACGCTTAAACGCGCTATAACATATACGCAAAAATGCAAGGCTTTGACTCATTTTTTAAATTTAATGAACTTATTATAAAAGGATTTATCTAACAATCATATAGATGCGAGATACACCCTTTTATAATAAATTTATTCAATTGTTAATTGAATAGATTTATTCAGAAAGTTGTATCCAACAATATACATGTATTTACATTGTTGGATAAATCCTTTCTTCATAAATCTATTCAATTAAATGATAAACTATAGTTTAATTCCGTAATAGAAATCATTTTTCTTTTTAACGATATCAAAAATATTTCAATTTAATAAATGTTCAACTTTTTGAACAGATAAAACATTCCATTACAATGTATGGGTACTGCTCGGCAAATAGCTGCTCCTTCATTTCTTTCTTTTTGTAAGGAAAAATAAGATTGTTAGACAAATTGTATACAGTTTGATATATATGAACGGGAAATTACACAATGCTATAGTTTTCGGATGTAGGTTAGGATAAATGAAAATAATTTAATTTTTGGATTCATTCCGCCTTCTTCTTTACATTGTGCAAAAATTAGAAAACTTTCATTTTATTCGACTACAACAAGAGTTTCAGTTCAAAATTATTTATTACCTTCGACTATATCGCTGTTTCGAGCATTGATTTATATAAATTTTATTAAAAATGGATATAGAATCAATCTTATGCAAATACAGTAAAACCTCCACTAACGGCCACCTCCACTTACGCCCATGAAAAAAGTCCGCCCAAAGTTAACTCAATTAGCATGACCCTCTCAGGAACGGTCACCTCCTTTGAACGGCCGCGGCCACAAAAATAAAAGCACATGCATCAACGTGAGAACCTCTGTTCAACGGCCAAAAATATTAAATAAACAATTGCACAATCAAAAGCAATGCGCTCAAATGTGCAATTTTGATTCAAATTCCTCTTACATTACATTAGATAAACAAATAGCTTAAAATAGAAATTTAGAAGTGAAAAGTGAAATGTTAAAGTAATACACATCCGAGAATAGTTAAAGTCAAAAGTGAGAGACATAGATTAAGTAAAAGGCATTAGAATAAGTGGAATAAATAATACAGGTTTGTATTTAATTGAATTTATGAAATAAATTTAT
>NCKU01001197.1:11682-25704 GCA_003675995.1 Dinothrombium tinctorium | reverse complement strand
CGTTAAGATTTGAGTAAAACATTTTTATTCACATTTTTTTTACAAAAAGAAAGTAATAAAAGTAAAACTCAAAACTTAATAATGGCGACAAATTTTTGAAATGTGCTTTTTAGAAATAATAAGCGGTATGTATGCGATTCCACGAGGTTTCATCGCCACACCAGTCAATTCACTCGAACGCATTTTGCCTGAATCGTGATCATAATTTTGTTTGACATTATTCTCACTTTCTCTAGGATCGTAGACATTTTCGACTGCATGAAAAGGCATCAGTTGTAACGACGGTACCGTGTGCTGCTCTGCGGCTGAAGTGACAGGTTGAAGATCCATTAAAAGCGAGACAGCCACGGGAGCAGGCAGTTGTTTCTTCGACTCGATTAAGAATACAGGCTTTGAATACATTTCGCCACTATTATCATATTGTTCACCACTATCTGGAAGCGAATTAGTTTTCAATTGCGAAGATAATTTGGTTAGAATGTTATGAATAAAATTATTGTCAAAATGAGTTTTCTCATCGGAATAATCTTGTTCTTGCTTGCCGCGCTCATTACTTTGAAAATCTGCATTTGCTTTTCTCATCGGCTGCATATTCTCAGGATCTCGCTGGTGATCATATTCGTCGTCGAACAGCACTTTGGTGACTTCACTGAAGCTAAGTGGCTTTCTCGTCGCTTCGTAACGTATGACCGTAGCTTTGCCATAATTATCCTCCTGTTTGTCGTTTCTTTCACCTCTACTCCGCAAGGCAACATTCTTCTCGACTTTTTCGTATCCATTTTCAAATAACTCATCGACTGTGGTTATGATAGTTGGGCCGTTGTTGTAAACATGATCTGGAATGCTCTGCAGTGTTTTCACATAGGAAGCAATTTTTTCGCTGCCTATCGAGTAATCTTTGCTCGCATTATCGGTAATCAGCGAGACGATCGCTGTCGGAGTGCTTGAAAAAGAAACATCAATTACAAGCAAACAAACAAAATAGAAAATGAACTGCTTTCGAAACATGTTATTTAACGAGAAACTAAACGAGAGATGCACAATCAATGAAGGAGTGAGACTCGACGCGTTTACTTTTTAAGCGAGAGAACTTTACGTTCTTCAGTCGCCAAACTTTGTGTAAGTTCTTCGAGTAGATTAACAACTTGAACGGCTAACTTCGTTATTCCACTTTTTCACTTCATTTTCAACTTCATAATGGAAACTTCTTTTCTAAAAAAATGTTTCTTTGTTTCGCCTTTGGCTAAAAAAATCTTTGCCCGCCGAAATTATTGCTGCAAACTCACTTTGTTTTTATCCTTTTTCTTCTTCTTCCTCGCAGAAAACAAGCTTTAAATTAATTTCTAAAGCAAAAGGCTTCGAGAAAAATTCTTTAAAATTGGCGTAAGTGAACGGCGCTTCGTTCGGTTTCATAATTGTAAGTAATTCGGTCTAATTAAATCGTCAAAAGATTGTTTTATTAAATTAAACCGATCCGTGTTTATTCATTTATTCATTCAATTGATCACGAATTGAGAATTGAATTATGTTTTTTGGCTACTTAAATTCAATAACTTACAAGAAATGAAAAGACATTCTATCGTTACATACTTGGAAATGTGAGCTTTGAACTTCGAGTGCGAAAGTAAAATTGGCTGTTGGTCGCATTACCCAGTTTAAAACGATTTTTATATATGCATGCAAATTATATTGATGAACAGGTAATCGAGTAAAGTGAGAGCGTGAATTAAACGAAAAAGAAAAACAAATTTTCTAATTTTAATGTGCATCTTTCTAAGAATAGAGAAGTTTGTCGTTTTGATGCAATTAAAAAAAATTATTGACCCAATCCGATGTACAGCGCCGGTCAAAATCCTATCCATCTTATCGATATTTAAATAAACCAGTTTTGAAGTAAGAAAGATAAGCAAATACAACTATACAATATCTACACTCCCTACACTACAATATCCGATTGCGGTTTTCGATTATTGATTTTTCGTGATGAAAAAA
Source organism: Dinothrombium tinctorium (assembly GCA_003675995.1). Classification (NCBI taxonomy): domain Eukaryota; kingdom Metazoa; phylum Arthropoda; class Arachnida; order Trombidiformes; family Trombidiidae; genus Dinothrombium; species Dinothrombium tinctorium. The sequence continues at coordinate 23,712 of NCKU01001197.1, read as the reverse complement.
TCTTCGATTTCGTGTTAATTAAACTTCGTATTGATCATTAAGGCTGCTAGAGCAGTTTCGTGGCAGTGATAGCGCTGCAAAATTTCATCGCTCTTTCAGCTCTTCTTCTTTTAAACATTGAATTAGAGCGAATGAAACAAAGAAAAATAAAGAAATTCGACGCAAAAATCGTAATCACTTTGAAACACATTCTATTTTAAATTCTTAGACTACTGAATTCTCGTTTTTCAAACCGCGAACACAACGAAAGCAGCATTTTTGAGAACGTTTATTGACTTTAAAAATAAAAATTTGGTATTAATAAATTCTCGTTACTCGACATTCGCTGTGAGTGAATGCGATTCGATTTTTACTCATTATGCGGATCCGCGAAAGCAGCAAATTGCAAAACGCTTTTTCACGCATTCACTCGTTTCACTAGTCGCATTCAATTTTCGAGAGCAATGTAAATATATCACATTTCAGCGATAATGTTCACTTTAAAATCCGCTTTCTTTTATTTAGCTGTCGCTGCTGCTTTTATTAATCGAAATTGAAAGAAAATGTTGTGCACGCACTTGTTTCCTGCGTTTTATTTACAAAATATCGGACGATTCGAATGAAAGCTGAATGCGAGCACAATTTCGTCGATGCAGTAAATAGTAAATAAAAGTGGAACACGAATTTTCATTTAAAATATTTTTCAAATTTCGAAATGTTAATCGTAGTCCGTGACTTAACGTGTGCACACATAAGGCACATTTCGATATGAAGATCGCTGAAAAGCGCATTCAAATTTCGCCCAGCACTCGACTTTAAAATTAAATTTCTCGCTTTTCGCGCTCCTGAAAGGTCTTTATCCGAAATGCGAGCGTTAAAAATAAACTCGCTTTATTTCATTTCTTCTCTTCTTTTTCATTCATAAGCGAGGGTTAAGTTTAAGGTTGAAATGAAAATTTGCCAGCAAAACTTTGCATTAGTTTTACACGCTCGCTTAATCTCAATTTGTGCGCGTTATTTGTTTGTACGAAGTGCGTTACTTTGAATTTTGAATTCGGTTATCATAAGAAAAAAGATTAGAAGAATTTTGCTCAAAATATAGAAACGTGAAATTGGATTCGAATGAAAAAAAAGTTGTGAAGCGAAAATTGATTTATGATCGAAAGATTACATAAATGGCTTTCTGGGCTCGACTTAACAGTACTTTTGCTTTTTATTCACTTCCAGTGTTAAATAGCTCGCAGCTAAGATCATTTCGACACAAGTGTTTGTTCTGCTTCGTTTTGAAATTATATTAACTCGGCAAAAGCAAGATTTTTATTTGCATTTTCATGAAAAGGAAAAAACATGTTTTCGCCTCAAATTACAAATGCTTTTTACTCGCATACTTTTTTATTTGCATATTTATTATCTAAATGTGAATATATTTACGATTGTTTGCAATCTCTTTAAAAGGAGCAGAGTTCACAAAATGTAATGCAAACATTTGTGAATTATGAATTTATGCAAAACTTTATAATAGAAAATAAATTTTTGATAACTAGGTGTGAAAATTTAATATAAAATTAAAGTTTTGCGATGTTGACCATTAATAAGCCAATTAAAATATGTTTTGCATTTGAAATCAAGTGTTAAAATTTATCGCAAAACGCTGTGAAACATGAATTAAAATTAACTTTCTCTTTAAATATTTTCGATTTTTGTATTCAAAATAAATGAAAATTTTTAAAATTATTCAAACGAGTTAAGTTAATTAAAATGTTAACATTCACAAAAAATTTCGCATAAAATTTACGTTTTAAGAATTGGTGAAAAAAAACTTTTTCGTGTTTCGTGTACTGTTAAAAATAGACTTGAATAAAAAAATCGATCGCATTCGATATGATAGCGACGTGATTATGGTAAGTGGCAATTAGAAATTATCATTTAAAAAATCGCTTTTTTAAAAGGTTCAAAAGAAAGTAATTTAAATTAATTCAGAAAGCTTCTAGCTTCTTTTTGAGTTTAAGTCGGTAAATATTAAGAAAATATGCAATTTGCTTAATAAATTTTATTTACAAACAAAAGCACAGTTCATTTTGAAATTAATCACGAACTTCCAGCTCGATTAGTAAAATCGTGTTGTTCAGTAAACTTTGCGTTCGCAAATCTTTCGCTCTGAAAACTAAAAGGTTTGACTTGAAAGTGTGGCAAATTTAATAAAATTATACAAGGAAAAGATGATAAGGCAGGACAAAGTTATTATCGACAAAAGTTAATATAAACAAGTTAATTACAAGCTATTATCCATGATCTTAAAAGAAAATATGGATGCACTATTTAACAATTTGATCAAAAGAAACAAAATGACAAAAGAATCAATAAAATGTATTTGTGGCGGCGTTTTTGTCCTCTCGCGTAAATTTAAAATTAAACAAAATATGTTAACTTTTATGTAAATTAATTGAAAAATTGTAAATTATAAATTTATGTAAATTAATTGCAATTAGTTGATATGTAAGTTTGATAAAAATTTCAATCCTGTTTTTTAATAATTTTTTCTCATTTTTCAAATTCACATTTTATTCTGGCCAGAGAATATAAAAAAATGTATTTTCTCATGGCTATTCGATTGCCGATACTTTTTAAAATATTTTAATTTTTTAATGAAAAAGAAAGTTTTAATTTGTTATACAAAGGCCAAATGTGAAAAAAAAAGATAAAAACGATTTTAATAACGAAAAATACTTTCGACTTTATATTTGAAAAGTTTTTACAGTTTATTCGTTCCTCTTTTCTGACATTTACTTTTCACTGTATTTTGTGTTTTCTTGTTTCTTAATTTTAACTCTAATTCGAAAATAAATGTTAATGTTACTCGAAAGTCGAATAACACCTGAATTCATTTACCGAATCAAACAAAAATGATTTAAAGTCTCTTTTGCTCAATTTTTATCTTAATTAGTTTGAAATAGTAATGCAAATTTATGTCATGCGAAAAAAAACAAAGCAAAGAGCTTAAAACAGAGAAAATTATGCACGAAGCTCATTTTTAAGCAAATCATTAGAAATTGTCCGTGTGATTCAATGAAGTAATTTCAGTTTTTTTTTGCGCTTTTGTCTTAATTATAAAAAGTTTAAAAAACTGCTTAATAGCAAATTTCAAAATTAGATTACCGCTTCCGTCATCGGACTTGATTTGATTTATTGAGTTCATTTACAAGTCTAGACGCTGAACCACACCGAATGAGCCAAACAGGGAAAGCGAGATGCAAGTTAGCTGAAGAGCAGATAATAGTTTGACAGCATTGATAAACTCACTCTCACTTTCAGTAATTAAGTTGATTAATTTGATGTTATTCAAGCATTCAACAAAGAGTATTGGAAATCAAAAAACAAAATTCATGAATAACAAATCATAACAAATCCTGAAAATGTTTTTCCTAGATTAAAAATGTATTCAAGAACATAGTAAACGATTTTTTGACAAAGATGCAAAGATTATTGTAAAATTTATAATCTCTACTAGATACTCAAATTCAATATTATAAAATTGTGAGTATCTTTAAAAGTTTTTTTTCAGTGTCTTAGTTTTGATTGCATTTTGTTGACAATCCTTTTTAAGTTAAGTTGATTCTAATATTTTAAAAACTTTTAACTTAAATTAGAAGTTACATTTTGCCTCGCTCACAGTTGAGGCAGTTGAGGTGACAAATTCCGCTAACCGTTAAAAGCTGACTCCATATTCTAAACGGCAGTGGTTCGTTTTTATTTACAAATAAAACTTTCTCTTGTTTGATTCGGACTCCCTATTTAATAAAAATAATGTACTACCGATTCAAAACAAATGTTTTCGATTATTAAAAGCAAGCTTGACTGCAGAGTGTAACTCTAACGAGATGCTCATTGCGTGCTTCATTGTTGTTTCATTGTGTGCTTTGCAGTTAAGCTCACTTTTCGATAAGCAAAACATTTTATTTTGAATTGCTTGTACTATGTATGTGACAATTTGCGATATGGCTTAAAGTTTTCTTTTCGGTGTAAGAAACGTTTCTCTGTCACCAATAGCATATTAAATTACCATCATAATATCAAAATGAATCAAGAGTAGTTGATACGTTTTTGAGGAAATTCTTTGAAAAGCAACTATAAAAACTAACAAAACAATCAAACTTTAAACTCCTGTTAAACGTAACGAAAAATTTATTTGTAAACACACTCATTCAGGAGAAATAAACGAGAAAACAGAAATGGTGCTTTAAACGAAAGAAAAAACTTTTTTTTGAAAGATATGACGAGACAGAAAGTTTTAAGAGTGTGCTGAAAGCATTCAAATGTGAATGTTCTAGTCAGAAAACTCCTTTTATGTAAACCATAAAAAAATTGGTTGAAAATTTTAAAGAAAATTTCTCACTACGGAACTTTCCAAACAAGCGAAAAATCACGGTTTTAAGGCCAGAAAATCTTTCTGCTCTCAACCAAAGCTGAATGAGAAGTCTAAAAAGTCAATCAGATGAGAGCACGAAATACGAATTCTCTTACTCATCGGTAAGAAAATTGGCAGGGATTTTCTGAATGAAGAAAATAAAGTTGTTAACTACCGAGTGTTTGGCAAACTGCTCAAATGTGCATGTAGCACAGTGATTTTATGCTGTCGCATTAATGATTGCCGATTTTGTCATCTTTTCATCAAGAAAGAAGATTTACACGTGTAAATCTCGTAGTGGGTATTTCTGATATAAATGGCGTTGTAGCAACCTTGTATGCCATAACTTTTTGGATAATGAATTTCGATATGTGCACTAAATTGGTGATTTATATAATTTAATCACAAAAGTTAGATTTCAAGAAAACGTCTAAACTCATTTAGAGTTTTTATATTTCAACTGCAATTTGAGCGCACTTTTTGAACTGAAAAAATTTTTTCACTCTAACATTAAATTTATTTCTTTATTTTGTCGTCTTAAAGCAAGAATGGGTGTGGAGTAAACGCTAAGGAAACGATCAAAAGTTAAATTCGGTTTACTGAACAAGTGCAAACGAATGCGATAAAATTTGCCTAGAAAAAAAATTTGACAAATAAACGTTACATAACGCGCTTATTATGCGAACGCTTAGCACCAAAAACGACACTAACTACATTCGCAAATGATAACAGCTTCAATTTAATTAAAAAATAATTTTCATGGCAAAATTGCTTCCACAGCCTTTGTTTTAGCAGTTAAAAATCTAGATTTTAGATTTTGAATAATTGCCAAACCCTTTGCATAAAACTAGAAAAAGTTTTTTGAAAAAAATAGTTTTAGTCTAATTTTATAAAAGAATGTATCGTATTTGACTATAAAAGATTTGAAATTAGCGAGGAAAAATTTAAATATTTAAACATTGACACTCTAAATTATATGAATTTTTACCAGAACCATTAAAATATAGATGATATTTGCGTACTAACATTACATTTGACTTTTGAATTTGTATAATAGCCTAGAAAGCAAGCACGAAACAAAGAGGAAAAAATCGAAAAAGTGAGATTAAATTCAATATTGTTTATATGAAATAAAGCCAACTTCAGTTGACAAAGAATTGAAAGCCCATTAACGAAGCTTGTGTCTACATTACTTTTCTATTCATTTCGAAAAACGTGTCCAAATAAAAAGAGAGCTTAATGTTTTCATTTCCTTTTTGAATCAACAGAGTATAAGTAATGATGAAAAGTTCTCTTTTTAAACTTTGAAAACTTTTGAGAAACAAAATTTAATTCGTTTGCCCCAATTTTTTGAGTAGTTTTCTATGGAATTAGGTTTCGGGGTCTATATTGCTGAAAATTCTTTATGCATGAGGAAAAATACGCTAACAAACAAGCAAAAAATTTCGCTCTATGGGGTAAGTAGAAACTTATAAAATTTTTTGAAAATTTTAGAACTTTCACTAATAACTTTCTTTACTCTTTATCGATTTTCAGTAATCAGGATTGATCGTGCTAGAAACAAATACTCATTGCAAGTGAAACGTTCGTAATTTATTCTTGTTTATTCTTGTTCTTAAACATCTTCATGTCCATATTTTCTTTCCATTTTTTTAATCTTTAATTTTCTGAAACTTCATTTTCAAGTGACTTCGATATTTGAAAATAAATCAATCGATCTAATTTCCGATTCAGCCGAGTACGCAGATTTCAATTTTCGCTGTTCATGATAAAACTTTACAAATTTATATCAATTTCCACTTTATTTATTATGTTTATTTATTAGAGCTTAAAAAGTTGACCGAAAAGAAACTATGACTTGATTGAATAATTTTCTCGATCTCTCAGTTTTTTTTTTAATTTAAAAGCTCATTCATTGCAGAAGTAAAAGACTGACGTTCACTTCATTCAAATTATGAATACAAATGAGAAAAAGCTCGAATCGAACTAAAACAATTTGTTTTACACGATTAACCTTTTCACGATGTTTATTGACAAAATATCAATTATAACTCGAAATACAGAGAGAGGAAAAGATTAAAATGAGATGCATTAACTTTTCGTCGAACACAAAAGCGTGTTATGAACAAAAAAGAAATTTTCATAAGTTTACGCACAATTAACTGTTTAGCGCGTTTTTTCGCATTAACGGCTCATTAAACGCAAGTGGTATTGAGAGAAGGACCAAATTCAGTTTGTCCAACGGTATACGAAGTTCGCCGCATTCTGTAATCGGTGTTTTCACAGCTATTTGATCCTTGTAAACGACAAATGCAAAACAATTTGGTGAAAGTGACTCGAAACAAGCGAGACATAGAACAGTAGAGGATAAAGTTAATTGCACTATTTATTAACGCGAGAATGTCGAATATTTCGCCCAGCGGTTGAAAAACGTTCGTGTAGAACACGTCGCCGATTATACCGCTGAGAAGACCTAATATTCCAGAGGGAAACTCTGTGATTAAAAACAGCAATAATACGGATAATAACATTCTGGTGGTTCGATCGCTCGGCTGTTGCGATGACATGTGATTGCGTTTTGTCGGCAGCGGTTGAAGTTTAGAACAAAGACTGTTGGCAATGTAATTCGATGAAGCATCGCACGTCGAGAGCTTTGGTTGAGTAACTAATGGCGACACATTAGTCTTCAATCGTTGTTTTCGTTTTTCGGCTTCCATCAGCACGCGAATTAAGGCCAAACTCAGATATGTCAATAAGACGCACGGCACTAATTTGGTCCCGACGCTGAACACCCAAAAATTAATTTTTTTCAGCAATTGATTGTGTTTCAATGCAGTTTCACTCCAATCGACCTATCACGAGGCGAAAGTGAATTTTAATGAATCGCTTCAAAATAATTGCCGACACTCGATGAAATAAAACAAAATTCAAATAAGCAAAGAAATCTTAAGCGTTAATTTCAATTTTGTTTTCGCTCTTTTTATATTAATGAGGGTGAAGCCGCACAGAAAGCGATTTCATCATAGTTCCGAACACGATGGCGAGCATATTTTTTAAAATTACAACTTTAAGGCTAAAAAAATGAAACTTACCCTATAATAAGTAACATTCTTTCTGAAATCGTTCTCGGGCACAATCGTGAACGTCAAATAAACTGGAATACAAAACAATGGAACCAAAATGTAGGTTAAAAATATTGTGAGTCGGGTGTTTTGCAAAGAGCACCACGTTTTACAATCGGTCGGAAAACTGAAAATGAAGAAATTAAAATGTGAGAAGATCGAGTAGAAAAAAAATTAATGTATATAAACTTAAAATTTTATGCAATTTTACCTCACAGCTAAGTATCTCCAAATGGCGAGCAAAACCGTCAACCACGTCGAAACCGTGTGAAGCACCACCGAGAAATGAGCGTGGCTCAGTGTAAAAACAGACCAACGATAGCTGTACAGTTCTTGATGTGTTTTATTCGAATTTAGAAAAAAATGAATCGCGAATGGAATGTAGTCTACCATAACGAGCATATCAGCAACAGCCAATCCTGTGAGTATTGAATTTGTCGACGTTTGCATTTCTTTTCTAGAAAACGAAATCAAAATATTTTTCACTTGCTTCTTCTCGAATTTTTGCTTCTCACGCTTAGCGAAAATTTGCATTAAATTGCTAAACTTCTCCAATTAATCGCTTCGTGCGTAAATCCAAAAAAAAATTTCTAATTACCACCCATTAATTTTCAAAATAATTGTAGCGCGATAAGCTCGGGCCGCGGTTTACAAGCCTTGATGCAGTGAAATTTGGTAATTTTCGCTCGTCCAAAATTGTTTTTTTTTTTGTAAACAATGAACAAAATTTTTTTAATATAAAATAATTTACAGTAGCATCACATACATTCGACGATTTTTTTTCGCGGTCATATATAAGAAGTGAAAACAGTGTATTCACGGAAAGCATTTATTTTCTGTGCGAACAATTGTTTTCCACTGACTCAAAAAAAACAAGTGAAAAGATTGAGCCATAAATCGAAATACTTGCGAAACTTTACGAAATAACAGCGGAAGAATGAGCGAAAAATGAAAATGACACACGCCTTTCAATGCGAATGCGAAAGTGCGACGATAAAAGTGGCATACAAATCGCTTCTAACTTAGAACACGCGTCAGACAAAATGTTAACGATCAACGTAGCGATTCGAGTGTCGAAATCGATTTAATTTAATATTCGGACTTTCGCGAAATCTGACAGGATGCATTTAAAGTGTTCTCTTTCGTTACTTTCTTTTTCACTTTGAATTTGAATTTTCTGTTCACATTTTGCAATACTTGCCGTCAAAATCAATAAATACTTTATTATGTCAGTAAATAGGAGCGGAATGAAAACACACGCTTTGTCAATATCAAATGCTGCGAATGCGAAGAAATTAGACATCTTTCTCGAGCGAAGAGTTATATGAGTTAGATGCCAGACACAATACTTAAGCAGACATATAATTTCTTATTTTTAGAGCTTTTGCTAAACTATTTCATTCGATTATATTCAAGATCGGTGCTAATTTTATTAACATTTTCAAAGAATTTTTATTTTAGAATGAGCGTTTGGTTCAAAAGTCAAACTCTGATCAAAAAGAATTCGATATTTGAAATGTTTTACAAAAATGTGCTTGTTTCGTTTAATACTTTGCCGACACGAGAATAAAGATAACATTTTCAGGAATTTATTAAAGTGTCATTTCTTTCTTTTTTTACCATGAATTTCATGATCGATTATGCGTGGAATGATAGTTCAGAATTAATTAATGAAATTTTTTGTTTGCTTTTTTAAAAATAAAATTTTCAATTATAAAATTGTTTCACAAAATCTCGTTTTTCAATCCAAGATCCTCAAAAATAGTAGATTCTATTGGACAAATATTATGAAATTATGATTTTTAAGCTTGAAAGCGGCAACCTTTATGAGATAATATGTCTCTTGATAGAGCGAGAAATATGTTTTCTATGAATTATTTAGTTTCACTCATTCGATAGAGGAGAAATAGTGGATGAACTGTGTGATATAAACACTAACTATAAAAATCCAAGAGAAAATTTAAAACTAATTTATATTTTCGTTGGTTTTTTTGATGCACAAATATTGATGAAACTTTTTGCTTTTGCACTAGTTGTTGCAATATTTGCTTCGTCAAAGTAAAATTAAATCTATAAAAACTTTTTATTGGTTTTCTGTAAAACGGTCGATTCAGCTTTTTTTACGACCAAAAAAAGAGTTGCAAACAAATTTAATTTCGTGGAAGCATTACTTAAATAACCAAAAGCAATAAAACACAGAATGTTGATTGAAAATAAATTTGTTTTACTAAAATGGCTTCACTTATTTAATGAAAAGCTCTGAAATTAGCAAGTGTTAGCCACTTTTTTTTTACACTTCCTTTGAATCGAAATATAAAGAAACAAAGGCATAAATAGGTCAGTTAAATTTTCTATCAATTGTTTGTTTGTTTGTTTGTTAGATTTTCTTATAACTTTATTATCAAAGAAACGCTCAAAATTGAATTGTTTTATATCAAGTTTAAAGTTTGTCAAAATCGAAAAAACATCGAAATTACTTTTCCTTAATTTTCTATTACAAATAAGTTATTCCTTTAAGAATGAAAATATGACCCTGTTTAAGCTAATCAAATATTTATTTAATTATTAAGAATTATGGACAAGATTTTTTAAAGTCAATATTTATGGATGAAATTAATTTTTTTTTAAATTTCAAGCAAAGCGTAGTATGTAAAGAAAGAAAAATCTCATTCATTATATTCAGTTTGGAGAAGAGAATTTAGATGAGACTTGATAACAAACATTTCACAAAAAATTTTGTACATGAAAAAAAGTCAATGTAATTTCTATGTTAATTTTTAAGAAAAAACTCGATGCTTGTGCGAAAAGCCAGATTTGGATTGAAAATTCATAAAATGCATCAACAGTTTTTTGACGTGCATTCTCATCGTGAAAACAGTTCGAAAAAATGTTTTTTTACTATTAACTTAAATTTTACTTTATTTTGGCAAATTTTAACAGTCTGACATTGTTTAAACAAAACTAAGAAACACGAAATAGAGAAAATATTTGAATGAAAGATTTTTAGTCCATTTGTAATGAGAAGAAATTCAAACGGAAACGTGCGTCTAGAACTTATTTCTTTTTTCATTTCGTTTTTCTAATTGCTCCCAAAGTTTTCTAAACACTGATCTCAATTATATAAACGTTTGACTTTTTATACGCTCATTCAGCAGTGGTCGATCGAACTCGCAACACACTCATTCGTCACATTATATAGTGAAAGCACTTCAAATCACGCTACTAATACTATTTCGTTCGTAATTAAAGTGAAGCATGGAAATTCTAAGTTTGCTATAAATGATGCTGATTTTTTCTTGTTCTTATCAGTAAAAAAGCATCATTACATCATATTGATGGAAGTCGAAAGAATTTGTTGTAATGTGTTATTATTCAAGATTCAAAATTGAGACACGTTTTATTCGAAAATTTTGTTAAGAACTTGTATTTTCAAAATTATTTGAATTATTAAATAATTTTGTCATCATTTTATAAGAGAGTTAATTGGACTCACGATCGATTAACAGATTAACAAAATAACCAAAGAACATTACGAATCATTTTAAATTTACTCGACTACAAATTATTCTCTTTAATCTTATAGAATTAGATAAAAATTTTAAAATATAAGCACCAATACTACCTGTTCAGAAAGAAATTTGCCACTTTTTACAGACGAAATAACTTTTGATCGCTTATTCGTATTCCAATGTTTCTTTTGCAAAATTTAAGAACAAATGTTTTTGTTTAATTTCTTAATTGATATCATGACTAAAAATAGCAGTTTTCACGCAAAAAAAAGGTACAAAGAAAGTAAAAAGAGACTTTAATTGGTTTTTACTTGAGTGAGAATGTGCAATTTTATTGTTGAATTTTGAACATTAGCATTAATTTGATTCAAGTTTCGGCATTCAAACTAAAGTTAAATACTAAGTAAAACTAAATTCAGGATAAATTAAGGTGGAAACAGTTTCTGAAAAAAAACGCTTTTCCCGGTTCGGTCGTTTAATCATTTATTATCACTCATCAATTTCGATCAAGTTTTTGACAAAATTTAAACGCATTAAAAAAATAAGATTCAGCAAAAATTTTCATTTGTGTTTAAATAAACAGATTTCAATGTATACACATCAAAATGAGAAGATGTTTTATTGAGTGAAATAATTTTAAATGTTTTTTCATATGAAGAGTTTTTTAGAAACAAGAACTTTCTTTTGTTTTAGTTAGAACAGAAAGATACGAAAAATTAGTATTTGATAATAAAATCAATCAAGATTAGTGAAAAACAACTTAAACATAAAATTTTACATCATTACTGGGATATTGAGCAATGAGAACCGATTTATTGATTCAGCAGATTCATTATTGTGTCGTAAAACAGATTGCCGATATGCTTATTGGTTCTCGCTGTTCGTATGGTAACTGATAAATTGATCATTTTCTCTATGTTTTCATTACTTTATATATACAGTGAAACCTCTCTACAAAGGACACCAAAGGGCCCAAAAAATCTGACCGTTATAAAGAGGTGACCGTTGAAGAGAG
>NCKU01001197.1:0-11668 GCA_003675995.1 Dinothrombium tinctorium | reverse complement strand
AGTTAACTTAGGAGGGTATTTTATTTTAGTGTCCGTTAATGGAGGTGACCGCTCAAGAGAGGTGTCCGTTAAGGGAGGTTTTACTGTAACAACAAAATTCAACAATAAAATTGCACATTCTCACTCGAGCAAAAACCTTTGGAAGTCTCTTTTCACTTTTTTTGCACCCTTTTTGCGTGAAAACTTTTATTTTTAGTCATGATATCAATTTTGAAAGATCCCGAGCTAGAAACGTTATGAACTGACAGAGAAACCAAAAAGAAACCATTTTCAACTGTCACTGTCGCTAAAAAGATTAAAAAATAAAATAAGAAATGTTCTTCTATTGTCTCGCTGAAATGAAAAATTATAACTTTACAAGTTAAGCTAAAATATAAAATGGATCTTCTTATATAGTGAAATTTTTAAATGTCTAACGGACATTTTGCGGTTTTTTTTTCTCGTCTGACCGAGTTTTGTTGTAGAATGATTTGCAGACCGTTAAAACAAATTGTTTAGTTCATTGAAGAAATCAGAGATGCACAAAAATGATGATAAAACAAATGTTTCAAAATGAAATTCTAAACGGAGACTAAACGGAAAACAAAAGTTGCTATTCTTAAATGGTTGATTATAGAATTTCCATTCTAAGATTTCAAAATATTTACTTCATCTGCTTTGAGATTTCTTGTGAAAAATTCTAATTTTATTCTCCAATCGAGACTCTATTTTTGCTCAAACTACAAATTGTGTTCAGATAAGATTTTAATCAATATGATCGGATATTTAAACAATGCAATTCTGTATGTATTAGCTCAAAACAGAAAGTAAACTTAAGTTCAAAATAATACAGCAATAGCCAAAAAAGTTACAAAATTATTAGAATACAAAATTTTTTGTTAATTAAATTAAACAAAAATTTAATTTAAACATTTAAAAATGATAACTTTCGTTGTTATTAAAGATAGAAAATTATGTGCTTAAAAATGGTTTAAATATGTGATATGATATGCGCAAAAAAGTAAAAAATATTTGCTAAATTATGTGATCAAAAGTTTTTTCAATGAAATTGTATAATTTCACTATTTTTCGATAATAAAATTGAGTTGAAATTATCAAATAAACGCTTTTCGGTGCTTTTTCTGTCGGATTATGAAATGAGGTGAAAAATGAATGCAATCAGATGTAGGCAAATCATGGTTTCATTAAAAAAAAAAACGAATAAATCAATGAAAATGTAAAGATAGTCTTTTTTGAGAATATTGAATGGCTTTCTAGTCTAATACAAACGCAAAAACCATAGCTCTGCTACAATCAAAGGAGTATTCATTCAATAATAAGAATACCAAGCCACGCTTCAGAAGTTGTCGATGAAGTTTCTAAAAACGCAATATTTGTCAAAAAAAATCCTCTTTGTGACAGAAAACGGGAGCAATCATCTGAAAGATATTCATTGCATTACATAAAAACAATAACTGTTCTTGGTCCCGTTACAAATAAAATAATTTCAATATCTTCATCTTTTCGTCAGTCACATTACTCTCCACATTTTGCATGGAAAGTTTTTTAACAAATGGATGCTTAATTAAGAGCACACAAATGAAAATTGTTTCACAAGCTATAGAACGGTATAAATGGTACAGGGAATTCTTTGAGCTGTTCAAGTTAGGCAGTTTTTATTGTTGAGGACAAAAAAGTTCAAAACAGTCTTACTGCAATGTACCAATTTATTTGACCAACGTAAATCTTATTTCTCGACGGCTTTAAATTTCTTGTCTAGGGAATTTTCAAATGTATAAAATGTATTTTCAAAATTTTGCAACATTTTTATTTTAACATCATAGCTTTTGTAATGACTTTTTACAAACTTTGAAAATAAAATAAATCTTTTAAACTTGGTGCAAACATTAAAAGCTAAATTGCAATTTAAATTTATTGCTTTAAACAACTTTTATCCAAATTTTATGATTGATCATTTTTAAATGCCATTTGCTCAAATTGTAATCTCCTTAGACTTTTTCCGAGTTTTGATGGCGCTTCATTTTCGCCTTCATTGATATTGCTTCAAATTTTCGCTGAATTTTTCAATTTTTAATAACGAAAAAAAAAAGAAAAACAAGTGAAACAAAGTTTCATTTAAGATATGCAAAAATAAAGTTTGCTCAAGGGCAATAAAAAGTTATGAGACTGAAAAATGGTTACACTTTACTATGATTTACTAGGAGAATGAATCAATATAAAAATACTCAAGAAGAAAATTGAGAGAAAATTTATGCGAATTTTTAAAAATTGGTTTTGAGAATTTTTGACTTTAGAAACTAATTTTTGTAAACTTTCTTTCCACACAGGCCGTAAACACAAGTACATAACTAACGATAAATTTGATTTTGAATGTTAGACTTAAAAAGAATAGAATATCAATCAAATTTGTGTTTTTGAAAAGAAACTGTTTTTTATAATGCTTTTGAAACAAAGCTTTCTTAAAAAAGTATTTAAACTCAAAATTTAGAACGGCCATCGTAAAGTAAAGTAAAAGCTAATAATATCAACGTCAATATCTTTGCCTTTAACACGGTTTGATCCTTCTCACAAACATGACTTCCCCTAAGCAATGTAGGTTGTGTTCAAATGCTCAAAAATCTAATACCAATGGAGTTTTTTTTAATTCGTTCCAGATTCCAATAAGCTTTGCAATCATTATTCTGGTTTACATTAAACCTTCAAAAATCTTCGAGTTTAGATAGCTTCAGCTTCTTGCTGCTTAGTTTATTTTCAAAGTTTGCACGCTTGAATAACAGCATGAAAGTGAAAGTGAAAGATAAGTTAAAAGATTTTTTACCAGCTAGTAACTACTTTATTTAAAAAGAAAATTTTGACTTTATAAGAGTGCTTATAAAGAGGTTTTTAACTTCGTGGATTCAACTCGGTTGAAAGCAAATCCAAGCGCTTAAAATATGAGTTAAAATACTAATAAGAAAAGCACTTTACACTCTTATTGAAATCAAAATTAAACTAAACAGAAAGATAGAAATTTATAGGCCCATCATTAATCATTAATGCCGATTAAAGCGAACTTTACAATTAAGTCTAGGACAAAAAAAAATTGTTTTTGCCAATATCTCAATTGATTTTTACGCTTTTTTTTAATGACAGTGCCTTCAATTGCTATCTCATGATAGTTTGAATATGTTTTCATAAGAACAGATAATTAATAAAATTTGCAAGTGAATAACAACTCCCTTCGCTGGTATTTTTTGCATCTACCACTTGTACTATCCTCACAAGTTAAGTTTTTCAAATGTCCACAGATATTTCGATGAAATTCTGAAAATCAGCTATGAAAATTATTTTGCTGCAAACTTGTAAAGTCACGAAAAAAAGTGGACATAAAATTTTATAACTAAATATCTATAAAATAACATAAACGTACTTTTTAAGATAAGCACATTAGCTTATCTGTAACGCGGGGCAAACTGTAAACCTGTCGAGTGTGATTTCAAAACTCATACAGTTTATGACATATTCTCGGGAAAAAATGACAAGAAAATCTCAAAATCTGCATTTTTATTGCTTTACGCGATAATGTTTGATCTTAAACTAAACAATTTTCAACTTGCTTTTTAAAGTTGAATTCTTATGTCAATGCATATGCTTTATGAGTATCCATAAAAAATTTTTTCTAAATCTCAAAAAATTGATAGAGGAATGTTACTTATTACCATAAAAGTGATAAAATATTTTATGAGATTTTGAAAGTTTTAAATAAATAATTTTGAAATATAAATGCTTTATAAATTTTAAAAATGGAAAATCAAATAAAATGAATCAATTATGAAATTTCATTTTTTAAAATGATTTGGGTAAAAGAGATCATAAGAAAGTGATTTTCTCTTCTTGCAGATTTGCACATAAAGTAAGAAAAAAATTGCTCAGAATACGGTTTTGTAAACACTTTTAAATTTAAGAACAATTGCTAAGATTTAGAGTTAAACTGTCCAGTTTATAAACCAAAAAGTGGAATTTTATTATTTATTAGTTTGTTTAAAGTGCTTCGAAAAACATTTTTAAGATACCTTGCCAAAACTAAAGTGCGTTCAGAGAACGACTAACATTATCATCAGAGGGTTTCAGCAAAGAGACTCATTCGGGCCTCTTAGCCCTGAAACTCGAAAAAAAGAGTGCTAAATATAATATAAAAAGTTCAATTTAAGTTTTAATATCTAATGTGTTTATTAAAACTTTTTTGCGATGTTTGTGGCTTCTGATTTAAAATATGATTGAAGTCGCTTATTCTTTATTAAAATTATTGTTAGCTATCTCTCGAAATTGTGAGTAGTTCGCTCAATACACTTAATGAAATTGCAATTCAAAATATGCATTTCGAGATTAAAAATGTGAAGTTATCAGGATTCACTCATTTACAATTATAAAAAATGAATTTATAAAAATTAGCTTTATGAGCACATCATTTTGCATATATTTTCACGTGTCCCAGGAGATACATTTTAATAAACCAGAAAAAATATTTTGCATATATTAGCATATGTCATATCGCAAAATTTTTACAATTTTGAACACATAAAACTTATAATTCAAAGTACTTAAGGCAAAATCTTCAAACTTTTCA
Source organism: Dinothrombium tinctorium (assembly GCA_003675995.1). Lineage (NCBI taxonomy): Eukaryota > Metazoa > Arthropoda > Arachnida > Trombidiformes > Trombidiidae > Dinothrombium > Dinothrombium tinctorium. The sequence continues at coordinate 7,062 of NCKU01001197.1, read as the reverse complement.
TTTTATAATTTTCAATAAAAAGCATTATTTTAAAATTATTGTCGTAAAAACTTTTGGTCAGTGTGACAAATACTAGCATAAACCTGGCATTTGATGATTGTAAAACTTATAAAGAATGCAGAAAAAATTGTTCTTTAGCTCTTCACTCTCTTATTCGCAGCAAAATTCCATTTATTCAAGTGAGTTTAAGAAGCAATTTATTCATTCGAAGCGATGTAGACAAAAAGCAAAAAGAATGCATTATTCTGAAAGTTTTTCTTTCGAATAGTGCAAAAAAATTAGCGTGATAAAATAAGTAAAAAGATAATGAAATCACTTCAACCAAAAAGGATATAAGAAAATTCATTTAGATATGTTGGATACAATTTTTATCAAGTTTATTTATCACTCTGCAGACGTCGCGTTCTTGAAATTTAATTATCTTGAAGATTCAATTGAAGAGAGTTTGAATGTAAAATAGAAAAGGTGAAAGTTTGGATTCAGATTTGCTTTGAAAAAAAACAACAAATAAACAAGGAAAGTAATTTAATGACCCGATCTAAATTTAAGTGAAAATTAGCATTTAGATAGAAATTTTTGCGTCCATTAAATATTACATCAAAGGTGCGTATGAGCTTCATAATCAGGTTTGTGGAAACAATTTTTGTTTTTTCTACTTCGACCAATTCTGGACCGTTTATATCAGATTTGTTTTCAGTAAAATATCTTTTTATAAGCTAAATTTATTTTTTTATCTAAAAAATTTTTTTATGTAAAGCAGCTTAAAAAGCAATTTTTATACCTCTTTAGCGGACATCTTTATGCTAAGCTTCATTTACCTAGTGAAAGGAAAACAAAAGCGTTTTGTTATAGGATTATAACTAAGATCAACAACATTGAATATTTCAATTAAAATTCTAATCAAAAACAAAAAATTTCAATTATTCCAGTTATGCTTCTTTTTGACTGATTTCTGTCAAGTTTTAAATTTTTAGCGTATAAAATATTCAGAAAATAGTAATAAAAATCAATTGAATTTCTGCAAATATGCTATCCGTTGAAGAAGGTGCTTTTTATGCTACTTGGATAAAACTTTAGTTTCAATTCTGTCCGATTTACGTTGCATTTAACCTTTTTATGTTCAAAAGCTCAAGTGAATATTTGTTTCTTCAACATTTATTCCAAAAGCTGCAAAAGATCATCAATTTAATATTGATTTTGTTAAAATAAGAGTTTAACTCAACTATGATTTGGCTAAAATCATGTTCAACTATATATTGTGTAGAATAAAAGGCAAAACCAATGATTGATTTGGTTCGCAACCTTTTCTTTTGTCAACATCGCGTTTTTGAAAATTATCATAATTACTTTCTATCTAATCCACGCTTATTCAAATTTTTGCTTTCTTTGCAATAGAATCAAACAAATTTCGCTTCGAGTTTATGAATGACACTTCAAGCACTGGTCTCATAAAGTCATTTTCCAATGCAAAATAAGCAAGCTGAAATTTAGTAATTTTTCATTGTCAGCGAAATTAATTATGTGAAAAGTTATTTAATCTTTTCTCAATAAAATTTTATCACAACTGTAATAAAAAGTCATTCTGACTATTTATAGAAAAAAAATTAAAATAGGTTTGTGACTTAATTTTCAATCTGAAATTAAAATATTCAATAATTTCAGCTTTTGGTTTTAAATGGTTTTCATGTTTTGAAAATATTTGAAAATTTTTAATCTAGTAACTTTGCAAATAAAAGCAACCCTCATATAGGATTAAAACATTTCAAAAGCGATTAAAACTGAAAATAGTTTAAACATTTATCTTAATTTTATCATGTTACTTATTTTTGATAAATTAAGATTTTTTAAGTTTCTTAATCTAACTGAATCTTCATTCCAGAAAAATTTTATCTCACCATTTTCAATCACTTTCATCCTTTAAATAAGCGATCTTTCTATTTCTTGCTAATTTGCAACATAGTTGGAGAACTTTTAACTATTAGCGAGCAATATTTTAATATTTTAATTAAATTTTTTATTTTCAATATCAAATTTTAATTATAATCATTTTATTTTCGAAATTTTTATCGTGTCTTCTTAGTTTGAGACAAACCTAACTAGTGTTACTAAAATTTTGTAATCAATTAAAAAATCAATTTGGCTAGATTCAAGCTCGGGAAAAGTTTGTTTAATCTTTTTTCTTAATTAATGTGAAACAAAAAAATTTAATAAAATTAATGCTTTAAAAATACCACGAAACTCTATTTTTTGCACTCGGTTTTATTTGCATTTTCAAACATCCCCGAAGAGCTTTGTGAAGACATTACGCTCTTAATTAAATCTAAAAGTGACTTCAAAACTGCAAGATTGGTAATAAAAATTTGACTTGGCTTTTCATATATCAGATTTTATCAAGCTTAAAATTAGATTTTCCCGACTTAAGAGACTCTCTTATTTTATACGCTTCTCAACTTGAATAACACACGTCACAACAGCTCTCGTCTATTTTTAGTTTTTGGTTTGATTTGTATAAAAAAAATTATTTCAGCAAAAAAAAAATTTAACACAAAATCTCATGACTGGAATTTATTTGTTACATTTTAGCGAAAACAAGCTCAGAATGTAGAAATTAAAATAATTTTTAAATTAACAGTTTATCAGCGCCAGAATTTCACTTCTCAACTTCTAAAATCAAAATAACCTAGTCCAGTTAAAGAAAGCATCTAGAATACGATCTTAACTCAAACTCCCAAAGGTAAACAAATTTATTTCGTGGTGATCATTTGTTGTTCTGTTGCAAGTGCAAGAAAAATAAATGCAAAAATGCGTTTGTCTTAAAGATAAAATCGTTAATATAGTTGCTTAAAAAAATTTTTAAACTCATTTATACGCTTGCATTCTTATGCTCAAAATAGAAATAACCTAGGATACTTTGAAAGTCATAAGAAAAACTATGATACATGTAGTTGAGTTTTTCAATTTGCAAATGTAAAGTGAGTTTCATTTATAAAGCTATTTTATCTAAAAGAGAATCGTTTAAAAACCATTTATATTCGAAATTTAGACGAGACAAGATTATTTCTCACTTTCTCACTTTACATTTTATTATGCTGAAAGTTCGAGCTTCTCATATTATATTAAACTTATTTTTCATCGTTGTAAGCTAATTTATCAAAAAAAAGTTTGAACATTCGAGAAATATTCAAAATTTTCAATTGTGAATATAAAAATTGAAGAAAAACGAGACATTTGACTGTTCTACCATTAATACGTTTAATCTTTATGGAGAATCAAATATATAAAACATATCTTAACCATTTTAATCATTTAATTTATTTCTAGATTCATAATTTCATGTACTGAGTGTTCAATAAGGAAATTGAACAACTTTTGTGGCTTTTAAAAGCAAAGCAATTTCTTGTACAAAACTAACTCATAATTTGTCATCATTGATTTCTAACTAACAAAAATAGTCAAAACTTTGCGATTTTTTTCATAAAATGTGTTAAAATATGTAAGCTAAAACAATTGAGATTTGAAGCGATTAATTTGTTTAAATTTTAACAATGAAACTAATGAACGTTAATATTTTCTTTTAAAATTTAAAGCTGTTTTTTGTGAAAATTATTAATTAATAGTAAAAACTGCACTTGGGAACGCTTCCTTTTTAGATTAGTTTCTAAAACAAAATCATTTTGCTTTTTTAAACGTCTTCAAACTTTCTTTTAAATGTAAAAAATGTTCAAGTTTCTTTACGTTTACCTATTTGCTTATTTTCATTCATTTATTTTAAAATGTAAGTTGCGTAATTAAATAAAGTTTAGCGAAACAATGAACGCATAACAAATCTTTCATTATAATCGATTAAACTTAATGAGCAAATATTTTTTTAATCTTGTTTTACATATCGATTATTCTTGAAAAATTTTATTGTAAACAAAAAAATTTAGATTTGTTGCAAATTTTGTTATTATTCTTAAAAGATTTGCTTTTACTCGCATTTATCGATTTTTCATTCTTCGTTGCAAAGAATGAAAGCGGAGAAAAAAAAATGATAAAATGAAAATTGATCTGTCTATCATTGTATTACTTTAAAATGTTCTCGTAGAAAATGTGTGTTTTTAAACAAATTGGTTCGAAAGATTTATTACAAAACAAATTCAATTAAATTCAGTTGTTTTTCGCTTTTATCATGAAATGAGGAAAAAAAAAAATTAAAAAGTTCAAGAAAAGTGCTAATTAACGGGAAGAAATTTATAAATTTTTCATTTCTTTGTTGCTTGTGAAAGCATAAAAATGAAATTTTCCATTTATCATAGGCAAAAACAATCAAATATAAAATGAAAACTTGGAACGGAATGTTTTTTGTTAGTTGTGTGTAAAAATGAAAATATTTCTCTTCATGGCAAATGATTTGGCCAATTTTCTAATATGTTTTCATCTAGTTTGAAATCGAAAAGATAATAAACTTTACTTGGACAACGAAAGAACAGCTGCCCAGAAAATTTTTACAGAAAATGATTTAAATATTAGTGCGTTAAAGCTCGGGTAACTCGAGATCCAGAAAATGGCCGTAAAAGAAAGCTTAATTCGTGTTCTTTGAAAATTAAATAATTTTGAAACTGTTGAAAATTGGACCAATTTTCAAAATACTAAAATATTTTATTTACTTTTGCTTAAAATTTTTGCTTTCGCTTTTCGTTAATTTTAGGATAAATTTTTAAAAAATTACTTCAAATCTTTGTTTAATTTATTTTCATTTAAAAGTTCTTCGAATAAAACAAAAATTTTTAATAAGCCGCTCAATGAGGATAAAAGCGTAGTATTCATTTTTATTCAAAAGTAAAATTTTGTTTTGAAATTAAATGGTTTTTATCATTTGTTTTTCTCTAGAATGAATTAAATTTTTTAAAAACATCTCACTAGTCAGTTATACTTTTGCAACAATTGAAGAATACGATGAAAAACTCGAGCAATAATAAAATGAAAATAGTGGCTTAATTTATGATCGAATTAATTTTGAATTGATCACTGCTGAACGCTGGAGGCCTCAATAATACGTTGCGCAAGTCTATGTTCGATTTTTATTTAATTAACCTTCCTAGGATATCGAAAGATTCTTTTCAATTTTTTTTTATTGTTATTGCTAAGTTATTTTTTTCGCTTTTATAACATATAACGAGAATGTAAAGAGAAATTGATAAATTTGCTAAAGTGTTTATAATTTGCTCGATCGTTGTGCAAGAAATCTGAAAGAATCTGAAAACTTTACCCATTAAATACATTCTATTGTTTGAAGCCATAAACGAAGTAAATTGTTTAAATGCGTTGCATGTTAAAACGAAGTTTTTGTTTTATTCTTTAGCGATTCATAATATGCAAATTTTGTTTTTAGTTTGAGCAAGTTTAAGAAAAGCATTTGATTTAACGAACAAGATGCAAAAAAGCAACTGAAATGAATCTCAATCGAAAAAATAAATTGAATTTTCAAGTGAAGTATTTGTTCACAAGGAAGCAAATAAGATTCAGTAATCAGCCAAAAGCATAATTTCATTATTCGGTGCGCAAATTTTGCAGTCTAGTAACAAATGATTCTGAAAATAAATAAGAAAATGTTTTTTAATTTGCCAAAATAGAAAAAAATACAATTAACTCTATGAATAAGTCAAGTTCTAAAGCGATATTCGAGTCGAGATAACACTCAAGTTTATTCACGAATTTTCAGAAAATCAACCTATTGGATTAAGCTGAGCAAACTTTTGTGGGTTTTAATAATTTTAATACTTAAAAAATAAATTAAACCTTTCAACGCAACAAAATTTTTGCGTCTTTTAATATTTTAAAAGCTTTTTTAAACCATTGTAAAAGAAAACAGAATGAGGGACGAACGTTAAGAATTTGGATAATTATTTAAGATAAGCCTGAACATCAAGGGGGTTGATTGATTTTGATTCAAATGTAGCTTGCTTTCTTGCCTCAAAATAAGCGATTTTGCTCGATAAATTTTGAATTCATACTAGTACTTCATTACTCTCAAAAACATAAAAATGTTTTAACATGAAAAAAAACAAAAAATTTAAAAAATGCAAAGTTGATAATAACAAGGATCTTTAGCGTTTCGTCTAGAAATACAGTTAAGTAAGACACACGATCAATTCCGGGCTTCTGGAGAGCGAAACAAAGTAATGAATGAACGTTAGTTAACCAGAAAATGAAAGAATAAGAATTTTACGGCACACATTTTTGCTATCGCAGTAGGTATAACCGCACTGATAATTCCTAGTCATGTTTCAAAATGACAAAATCCAAAGGGGGTAAGTCTTAATACAACAACAAGCTTACTGTTATTGGTTTCACTGCGACTAATGTGTAATCAACAATTGTTTCAAATAATTGATAAACTTTAAAAGTTGAAAAGATACTTTTTAAAAATATTTTGTTAAAATTACTTGGTTGCTTGCAAAAAGCTTAATTTCTCTGAGATCTAAGAATAAAATCGTAACTCATTTAATACCGCAACTGTGTTTTTCAATATATAATTTATACAGGGTGTGTGAATTAAAACGCAACACACGTTTCATTGAATAACTCGAATATTTGAAATCGCTCAACGCCTAGCTTGTACTTATTTTGAGTCCGGTTTTCGCAACGCATTTTGACACTGGATTCCTCGAAATCGCTCTTATGATTCTCAATTCACCGCATTACCCGTGAAAGCATCGTTTTTGGGTAATTATCGAGTTGTTCTGGCGAAACACTACCGATTAAATGGGTGATAGTAATTTCTAAATCTCTTATTATCCTCATTTGTCCATATCTGAACTAATTTTACACTATTCTTAAAAGGTTAAAAATCGGCGGTGGTAAATCCGCACTCCGGTTATCGAATTAAAGAAAAATCGTTTGTAATTTATTAATTTGTCAAAGTTCTTGAATGAAAGTGATTTATATGTTTAAACGTATGGATAAAAGCACCATTTTGTTGAAAAAATAATTTTTTTCCCCACCACTTTGATGCTTTTTTAAAGAAATTGCTCTTTATTATAAAAATATTCATCAGCGGTTACAGTGTCCGTGAAGAAA
>NCKU01001196.1:0-27943 GCA_003675995.1 Dinothrombium tinctorium | reverse complement strand
CAAAATTTGATCATTGCGCTTATCATATGGTTAAATTAATGTCTGCATTCATACATATAATTTGTTACCTCAATATGCATAATTCATTGAAATAGTAGCTTTGCAAAGCAAAGAATTGTTAAATTGTGAAATAAATCAAATCTTTAGCGTGGGTGCTTCTTATTCTTTTGTTTTTCAGAAAATGGCCAAAAATGCCACCAGAATCAAAATGAAATCATTTAATCATATCATCAACGTAAAAATAAAAATAGAAAACGTCTCTAACTTGATGAATGCAGAAAAGGAAGCTGCTTGCCACGTATCGATAAGAGTAAGTGGCCCGCGAGTGTAAAATTTTATAAGAACAAAAAACAATTTTTTCATTCCAGCCAAACAAGTGCTGAATTTAAAAATCGTGCTTACTTTATATTCATGAAAGGCCTATAAAAAAGTTGCCACTGCAGTATATTGATTCGACATTTTTAGCAACTCTAGCTTTGCTCCATTTCTTGATTGATGTTTCGCGAAACTTTTTTATTAAGCTTAGAATCACAATTTCATTTCGTCGTTCATAAAAACTTATGTCAACGCCATTTGCTAAGGAGAGCGGTTTCTACGCTTCTTTTGCCAAATCGAAATGTGCGCTTGTAGAATGTTCTTGTGTTTCCATTTTTTCGCCTTAACTGATCGAGTTTAGTCAATAATTTTGTTTTGAATACAATGCAATTGTGAGGGAAACTTTTTTCTTATCCTTTTAAATAAACTTAATTTTGACGAAAATATTAAAAAATTGCTTGAAGGAAAACATTCACACATCTCTTAACTTTTGGTGCTTTCAGTAAATTAATAAACTTAAGCTCTACTTGCTTCATAACTTAAACAGCAAATGTAATAGGCATCAAAAATCAAGTCATTTCAAGCTCGAAAGTTAGCTGATGAAAGCAAACTTGAAGTTGCCTAATTGTGATCACAAGTTGTGCTCAAAAGTGCTGTTTGATCTTAAAAAAACTTAAAGCGCCTGAATTTCAAAAAGCTAATGCAAACATTTGCGTATAATGCTACTCAACATGCAGAAAAACTTTAATATTGACACCATTTTCACTGTTCACTTTTTTGAGCTCACAAATTTCACGAATTCAAAGCTTCATTTAATAATTGCTTTAAAAATAGTGATTATCCGTTAAATTGCAAGCGATTTTAGTTAATGCGTGCTAATTGTAGTGCTTTATAAGCGTGCGCTTTAATTGCATTTTGACATTGTTTTCAGAACTTTAATTAAATATGCAAATTATAACAAAATCGCGAACATCGTAAAGTTTTTCAAATTCATTATTTCAAACTAATTAAAAGGTTTTGCTTCTTTTATCTATCAAAATAACTTTTAGTCATTGCGAATTGATCATTAAATTTATGTTAACATTAAATTTTTGCTTTTTCAGAATCGTGATAAAATCGAGAAATGTAGACAAGAAAGAAATGACAAAGAATATTATTTCTGCAAATGTATGTAAAAATATAATCAAATTAATATTTTCTTATCATAATGCATATCAGAAAGCGAGGTGGTGTAGTGCAGTGAAGTGTTTTTTAAGGCGACTCATTGTAAGCTTTTTAAGTCGTTTAAAGATACGTAAAGTTCATAAAATCAATCGATCTAGAAAGCATTTTCATTAAAATTATCATCGAAAATATGTTCCATGCTTTTTTGGACTCACTTCACAAGCAGACTATTTAAATCCATGTTGTTCGTGTATTGATTAATTTAAAATCAAATGGTTTTCCCAAATAAAAAGAGGAGAAGATGAATTTGAGGAGAATCTGTGTAAATAAAAATGTGTGACCCATATAATCAGTCGAACTGTATGAATGATGAATTGCTTTAGTCGAATAAAACGTTTGTTTAATTATGTAATTTGTGATTTTTGTTGTTTTGAAATGTTTGAGCATTCAATTAGTTTTTGATTCAGGAAACTAATGCAGCTAATTGTTGTTTATTGCTTTATAAATAAAATAAATGTTTTGCGAAAACAAATATCAAACGAATGGCCCATTAGGCTGTATGCTCGCCATGTTTTTTCGAAATGATTGTATTTCATTCTTTGCTAACGATAAAATTATAATTATTATCATAATAACATTTTGACATCGCATTCGGAATTTGAAAAAAGATCAAAAGAGATGAAAGCGTCGCTTTATCGAAGCTTCGAGCAGCAACTTCACTGCTTATACACAATAATATTCACGTTTGATCGAAAGAGCTACGTTTATCAATTCTCTGGTTCTACGTGAACTCGTACAGTAAATTACAATGTTTCATTAATCGCTTCTTCGAAGGAATGCGATGCTGGCAATCGGCAGATAAAGAACATCAGTGAGCAATCAAGTTCAGCGGAGGCAGAGAGAGAGAGAGAGAGAGAGTCGCATCAAATCGATTTGTTTAACGCAAACAGATTGGCTTCTCGCTGGCAAGCAATGTACATCTGTGCTGTTTCTTCCTTGGCCTTTTTTTGTTTCTAAAGAGCAAATAGCCTTTGTTTGAAAAGGATTAATGGCCAAAAGTTGTCGCTTATTGTGACAAACAGTAAGTTTTTTGAAAAAAATACATAAACTATGTTTGATAGGCGAAAATCACGCACTCTTTTCATTTATTTATTACATCTTTTCTTGCGTTTTCTTGATAAGTGACAATGTTATTAATGAGAGAGCAGAGTTTTGTTCGTGCCCTGTTTCTTTGCCAAACTTTTTAAATTTAAATCGTTTTTGACACTCACTAATCATTGCCTTAATAAATGAACACTCGCGAAAGCTTGGAAACGCAATGAAATTTACAAGCATCGAAACAATTTTTTCATTTTACACCTTATTTAGTTTCACAGTGAATTCAAAGTTCAACTCATTTCACTTCGCCGCTTTTCGTGAATATTTTTTTTTGCAGCGAATGAAAGCGGAGCAAAAATCGAATTCTTCTCTCAAAATTAACGCATCTCAAACACGGTATGAGATACAATTTATTTCACTACAAATGTTTCAACACTTTTTCATTTGAAAAAAGAGATTTCAGCGTGATTTTGTGAAAAGCTCTCTTTCTTCAAACGCGTGATAAGTCTTTTTGAAGGAAAAGTAAAATCTTCGACAAATCTTTACGCAATCACATCTCTTCTTGTATTCTGTATTATCGAGTGCTAACAGGCACACACACACACACACACTCACACAAAATGACATTGTTATCTATTTTGTTTCAAATCATTTTTTCTTCTTAAAAAATCTGCTGAGGTAAATAAAAGATAAAAGCTGCAAAAATGTTCAATTCCTGAAAGGGAGATTCTCAGAAAAAAAGCGAGACGTGAGTGAATTTAAAACAGGCAATCAGCATAAAAAGTTCATACACGCTCGTGCTAAACTATGTTCAAAATTTCAAACAAAATATTTTACGATATTGATTGTAATGATAAATTTGAATGCAATATTACTCAAATCTAAATATTTTAAGGGTGAAGACTTTTTATTGCTGCAATAAAAAAAAACTTTCTTCAAATTGAATTTGTCGCGCGAAAACTAAAAGAAGCACAAAATTTGAAATTTTTTTCACAAAAATATTAGAAACAACAAGACAAGGAGACTCTTAAAAATAATACGCATTTTGATTTCTCTTTTTTGTAGTTAAACGTAAATCAATGAGTTTTGTAATGACATTTGTAAATGAATGCGCGATGTAATCGATTGAGAATGAATCAAGTTGTCATAAATTATAATCGCTTAACTTAATTTTGTTTTCGTCAACAAAATCAATATTATAAGCTGTTTCGCAAAATGAGCTAGCTTCTCTTTCGCGCTATGCTTTTCAAAATATTTATTTGCTAATATACAGTTTCGGAAAAAATGTTTGTCCAGTGATAGAGAGAAGCAAGCTGAGGGCGCGTTTCTCAATTTAAAATAAAACTTTATTTTATAAATAAACAACAGTAAAAGCGATGAATGCCTAAAATGCAAATAATTCCTTGACTTACCATTGATGAAGTCGAAAAACGATGAGATTGAATGAAAAGACTTGATGATTGTTCAGAACTCTCGTTTAACAAACAAACGATGACTCGTAAACTATTTTTACAAGACAAAACAAGTCGCACCGAAATCACTCATTATTTGCACACGTTAATTACACATTTTAAAGTGAGTTTTGAAAGAATATTTGTGAATTTTTAAGAAACAAAATGAACATTACACTTTGCCTTGAAATTCAATTGCTTGCAATCGCTTTTAAATGTGATAAGAAAGTACGAAAAACTGTGTTCAATTTGCTGATCACCGTTCGAACGGCGAGAAAACAATATGCATGGCGGCAATACATTTTCTGAGCAATAATGAATCTGTTGAATGAGGGTTGCTCACTACATTTCCAAAGAATCGATGTTAGAATAATGTTGGTCTTTATTTTTGCTTCCGACGTTTTTAAAAATTATTTAAGAATTCTTTCTAACTTCTTTTTTATTCTAACTAACACAAAAGCAATTTAATTAATTTGTAATGAAATCGTCACATAAAAAAATTAAAAGCTATTCTTCACTCACTTAAACACAGTTTGCTATTCACATTCATTCGAATATAATGAAAGCTGTTTGTTTAAACAAAATTGATAACTGTGCTTGATTTTACTTTTAAGTGCTTTTAATTTTGTCGGGAACTCTGGTCAAAATTTGTGCGTTTCAAAGTGATAAGATATTAAATGATCGAAACAGGACAAACATTTTTTTTTTCAAAACTGTACTTATTATGAAAAAAAGAGAAAATAAGTAAAACTGCTTCACTATTCTCATCGCTTATAAAAAATGCTTAACAGGAAAGTTTAAAACCTTTGAATAAAGTTCAAAAATTTGTATTAAATCTTAAGTTCTATTTGAGTATTCTGTCATTCAAAGCTGGAAACGCTAATTTAATAAAATGTCAAGTACACACTATTCAATATAAAATTACAAAAATCGGTTACTTTTAATTCAATTCACTTGACTTCATTGAACAAAAGCTTTGAATAACGAAAAATGTAATTCATTGCGTAAAGTTATATGCGACAAGCATGAACAACTTTTTTCTCTTTCAAGCTTAACATTGAATTCGTTGAATGAGGAAAACAGCTTTTAAAATATTTCCATGATAAGTATACTCAATATGTCATTCGAATGTTTCAAATTTTATTTTTCGATAATATTGAGAACATAGTCATCGAAAAAGTAAAATTTTATGTTTTTCCTCCAAAGTTATTGCGACGCTGTCATTTCTACAAGTTTAGTTGCCGTTAAGACAAGTTTTGAATTGAAAAATTCGGGTACACTCGAGATTGACACCCTGTATTTTAAGTCATCGATAATATGATAAAAATAAATACAAAATCGAAGCACACTTATTAGCTTAATTGTTAAACACTGACAAGCGAACCATCAAATGGTTTTAAGAACTTTTCTCTAAAAAGTTTGTCCAAGAATAGGTTAAAAAGCAAACTTTTGCGCACATAACAGACTTACAAAGTTTTAGCGCTTTACAATTAATTTATGACAAAGAGCTCATTTTAAATGCTAAGGTTGAACAGCCTAATAAATTTGTTTGACTTTTAAGAATATAAATTTTGTAAAGTACATTTTTTAGATAATCTTTTAGCAATTTCTTCGAATAATTTCACTGAGATAAAAATGATTTTTTTTTATAAAGTAGGTTATTTGGTTAACCATCAACATTTAGTACTTTAAAAAATATTTCAAAGATTTCAAGCATCATTAAAGAATTGAGTTGTTCACTCGTAGTATTAAAAAATTTTCACCATAAACTGAATTATTAAGTTCGCATGTTAGTAAACTTTGTATACAAAAGCTCTTGTATTATATACACAAGAGGTCTATGGAGACTTCAAATTCTCATTTTAAACTGTTTTGACAAATTATTATGAGAAAAGCTCTGAGAAATTCAAATGTTTCTCTAGTGAAATCCCCTGATAATAGTTTTTTCAATTCAACACTTCAAATGAAAATTTACTTTGCAAATTCCTTGAATAATAACATTCCGAGTCTTATTATGAAATTTTTTGCTAAAATTTTACTTTTAAATTTTTTTACTTGTCAGTTAAGAGTCATTTATTTCATAGCTTCGCGATCAATATTATTTTGTACAACAGCTTAACCTCACTTTAATTTTCTCTATAAATTTGCCAAAAAATTTGAATTTTCAAACAAATATTTGTAGCAAACTCAAATACACTTTTAACTACAATTAAGAAATAAATTTAAAATTCTACCATTGATAAAAAAAAATTCAATTGCTGATTCGAAATCTTTTCCAGCAATTGTTTTCAAAGTTACAACTTTCATTGGCAATATAATTTGAAAAAATTGTTGAGGACTTGAACTATTTACTTCTGAGTGTAAGCTTAGCATTTAACAATTAAATGCTATGCAATTGAAAATTTCAAAACCAAAATATTCTGAATTCAGAACAATTTGAAAACATTCTGAGCTTTCTTTGTTCGTATACTTTTCTGAAAATGACACGAAATTTTCTAGCTTATGTCGCTCTAAATCTTTAACAGTGAGCTCGGATCAGATTTCATGACACTCGAAAAAGACTTAAGCGTAAAACTTAATTTATATTAAAGGGAGTCACAAAGTACAGTGAAAACTTTTCTACGCGTCTTCGAGAATTCAACATTGAATTCGAAAGAAGCTGGAGCACAGTAGCTACGATACATTTAAAGCCGGCTAAATCCCAGTGCGGTTAAAGAAGTTTTTCTCTTTGCTGAGTTTCGACCGAAAAGAGTACACTAAAAGCGCAATGAGCCCCGCACTCATTTCCCCTGCTAGTTTGATAGATGCTCTCGGCTAAGATCGTGTCCAAATTGAAGTTTCGATTTCAACTTGGCTTTTACTTCAAATTCCCATTGCTTTTCATAACAAAAACGCTTTGTGAAGAAAAATTTTACGCGGTTTCAACTTTTTATTCTTCTTTATTTTGCAGTTTTTGCTTTGTCAGTGAATAAAAAATGTTGGAAGACACAATTGGAAGACAGTTTTGGGATTATTGAATGATGGCTAGAGATGCATACTATTTGCAGCGAATGTACGCTGACAAAAAGCGATTGTAACCTGAATTCATTTCAAGGTATTTACGCGACACGCATTTTGAATTAGCGATGGCGTTTTCGCAATTTCTTGATTTCGTTTTCAAATTTATGCTTTTTACATTTTTTAGTTTGTTAAGTTTACAAAAGGAGAAACGCAAGAGAAAGCGCAATTTGCTATTTTCAGCAACGAAAGTGATCGCAACGACGCTGTATCGCTGCGACAAAGACCAAAGAAGAAAGCGATTTAGTTGTCACCGAAAATGAGTTATAGTTAAGCAGAGACGACAAAATATAAATACGAAAACTTTTTGTTCACTCGTATTTCTTATCTAACCTCAGGTTATTCATTACGAGATAGGAAAATATTGGAAAATATAATTTAGAGCTGACAATAAAAATGTTTCATTTAAATATGTAGTTCATCACTTTTTCACGCTTCGAATGGAAGTGATCGTGTTCTGATTTTAAGGCTAAAAAGCCAAATAGAGAAGCGCTCTTTGTCATATGCAATAAACTTCAATGTAATTTAGACTCGCATTCATTCACTCGCTAGTTTCTATGCTTGGCATAGACATAGAAACCGAATCCAAATTATTTCATTCTTTAAGAGGCAAAAAAAAACTTTTTCGACTCGGTTTTGGTTTACAACAAAAAGATCGCGTTTTTGTTGAGGAAATGGAAAGAAGGAAAGTAAAAACTTTCGCTTCTCTCATTATTTAATGGTGAAATCATTTTTCCAATTCTAAGCTTCGTCTCTATTCGCACAAAGAAAAATTAAGTGCTTGTTTTGAAAAGGAAGTTAAGAAATGAAAGTTTAGAAGAAAAGCAAAGCGAAAATCTTTCTAATATCAGCTCAAAATTGAATCGAGTGATAGAAAAATGCAACTGAATTTGTTTTTGCTGCTTCGCGTTAATTCCACTAACCTTCTCAAACGCTTTTTTCTTGCAAGCGCTTTCAATCTTGGCACTCGTGAAAATGGTGAAAATATGTGTATACAGCTTCGAACAAATTAATTGATCTTCACTGCCATTCAGAGGCTTGGTTTTCAATGAATTTCTCTTTATAGAATAGCCAAATAATTTGTCCGAAGCGTTGCGTGTTTCAAATTTTTGCTTTTCTACGCTTAATCGATGAGTGCAAAATGATGTGAATCGAACTGATGTTGCATATTGGAAAACTCAAAACCGCAGAAGAACGTGAATGCAGCGATAATTTGAAATGTGGTTTTAAAGTTGGAGGAAACGTAAGTGTGTATTCCATGTTCGTTTCGCTTGCAAACTTGCGCCAGAAACGCGAAAAAATGAAAAGCGATGCTTTATCGATCGAGGCAAGAGTAAAAGCGATTCCATTTTTAAAACATTGCATTAACATATTTACAAAAATTTTTTACTTTTTTGTGTGATTTTACAAAGTTTGATTTATGTAATCTAACGCGAAAAAAAGAGTGTAAAAGTAGCAATGAACAGTTTGTATTGTTTTAAGATTCATTACGTGTGATATTGACTTGAATTAGTAACGAATACTTTGGTCCACACCCTGAACGTGGCGAACGCAAATCATTCTAAATTATTGAAACCAAAGTGTGCGAGTGTGTGTGTGTGTGTGTGCGATACATGCACAATGGACGCCAACAATAGTGTAATTATCCAAATTACGTTTTGAGCCTCATTTTCTTGGAACACTCACAAACATAAAAATCACGTAAAAATACACGTTAAATAAATGATATCGAGGGTAATAGTTTACAGCGGTCACGTCGGGATGACTTAACGAGAGCTGTCAGCTTTATTAGACATCGGTACCCGAGCTTATTTTGCCAACGTCTTGAACAATGGTCATCGACGATTGTTCCTCGATCGAAACCGATTCCAGCGGTATCTTTGAATAGAAAGAAGGTAAATTGTGCGAAACTTAACGCAGCGCTTACCTCGCTTCTCGCTAATGGTTCGCTATCAAATCTCCGCTTATTTTTCGATTTTTTCGCTTTTGCTTGTTTCTTGCTCGCTTTACCGCTTATATCTCGAAACGGCAGAGACGGCGACTGCTTCCATTTCAAATCTTCGCCAGGCAGTGGATAGCGAACGAAAAGCACCAATTGATATGTTTTGTACACGAACAAGCCCAAAGCTCTGAAAAGAAAGAGTGTAAATGGGTTCTGGCTGCTCACTGCGCTTGTTTTCTTACATCGCGACCAAAGCTCCGACCACAAATAATTCCATAATTTAATTATTCGAAAGGGTTTTTCGACGCATTAGGTCTGAAAAACTAAGCGCTGCTTTAGGGTGTGGCGAGTCTCTGCTTTCTCCCACTTAATTACAAAAACGTTTCGGTAATCATGAAATAAAAAAAGATGTTCACGTATATCAAAAATGAAAAACTCGCTATTTAAACAGAGCAGTTAATATTGAAATGTGAGATGAAAGTTTTTAAATTCAACTATTCTCCACTTTCCTGGTCATCTCCAAAGTAACCGAAAACAGGTAGTCGTAAATGCTTCACGTTTTACCGGCTCTCGAATTACCTTTCAGGTGATGTTTGCAGCGCTCTTTTCAATTTCGGCTTTTCACATTTTTTTCTTCTTTCGCTGTACAGATAAAATGATAATTAAACAATTCTTTCGATTGTAATTCTCACTTGATTACAAGCAAATCTCTTACTACACAAATCGACAAAAGTATTTGCATTTTCATCACTCTCTCGCCTGTTTATTACACAAATGCGTTGCGAAGTGCAATTTTTCATTTCGAATCCAAATTAGTGTGAAATAAATTTTAACAACAGTTTGTATTTTCTTGTCGAAAGAGAAGCTGCAAAACGAAAACGATTCAGACTTGTGCGCATCTTAGAAGAAAAAGCAACATTGACTGCAATTATCTTAAAGATGTAGTTGTAGTAGTTGTTTCAGCGAAATTATGCTCCGCTTTAACGCTAAGAATAGCGAAGAAAATTAACACAGATTTTGACCGAAACGAAACGCAAACGCTTAGTTTTTTTTGCACACTCAAAAGCAAATACTTCTCATTCTCTTCAGCAGCTCTTTTGTGCAATTTAATGACGAATAACAAAGTTTTGTGGTCATTTGTCTTCGCTTTTCGCCTGTTTGTTCCGTTTTACTTTCACACTCATTCTTCGTTTTCGCTCAAATTATAATCGTGATTTGCTTAAGTAAAGCAAACTGCCCATCGCTTAGAAAGCATGCACACAAATGCTCGAATTACATTTGTTTTGTGCTCAATGAAATCGCAAAATGAAACATTTTGCAATCGAAAAAAATGGACGAAAATTTATTGTGGGCAGAAGTATTTGCGATTGCAACTGACATATTGACCTTTGGTAGTCTCGGCTTAATTTCGTTCTTTGCTTTGGCTTTGTTTTGAAAGAGGAATTTTTTTTTCGCCTCGGATCGATTGTCTAGCTTTTCGCTTTTTGAATAAGTAAAGTGTAAAAATCGTTTGATCAACGTTTCTCTAGAGCGCTTATTCGAAAGCTATCGATAGAGTATCGCGCGGTGAGCAATTAAAATAGTAGTCGCAACGGCAACACGAAGATGCTTACGCTCTAAATGGCAATTAAGTGCGTTTAATGAGTATAGAAAAGGCGAGTGAAAAGCGATTTTTTTTTTCAGCTGCAATATCGCCGAACACAAACAATGTCCGTCGCCGTACGCTGCATGTGTGCGTAGAGGAAGCGAAACAAAGGTGGACAAGCATTGTGTGACGAATCCGCTAATGTGACTTTTTTTTTGTTTCGCTCATCAATTCTTCTTTGCTCGCTGTTACTTTAATGTTGGCCGCGAACGAAAGCCTCCACTTTTGTTTGCTTTATCTTGGCGCTGAAAAAAAACAAAGAAAATTTAATGAGCTTTTTTTGAATGAAACTTTTAGCGAAGTACATTTTTCACACAAATCTTTGCTTTATTTAATGTAACTGCTATTTGCGCAAATAAATGACTTCGTTTTCAAAATGAATGAATGAAATCAAAAAAAACGTTGAAGCTCTGTTTTCTTCTAATTTTTTAATCTATAATTTCTCTTCAGTAAAGCAACGGCTCGGCGAGCGCAGTGTAACGTTCTAAACGCTGAAGCTTAAAAATGTTCTACTGCTAATTAAATTAAATAGTTCGCTTCTTTGTTGCAACAAAACTCTTTCGCACTAATTGCAAATGTATGCAAATTTCATAGTCTGCTTAAGAGAGAGAGAGAGAGTGCAATGCGCTGCAATGTTCAACTCTTTTACTACCATTACACGATTAATTTTCAAAATTTCTTCTTACTTCGAAAAACAAAAGTTTTTACCCAAAAAAGAAAACTAAAAAGATTTGCTTGTTAAGCAAATTACTTAATTTAGGAAAATGAAAATTAAGAATAGCACACGCGAACAAATACGAATAATTAAAAGATTTTTCGAAGATTTTAGCTTATTTAATAAGAAAAGTATTGAACTGGTTCAAGAGCTTTTCTCACAAGAGTTCGCCCAAAAGCAATTTCAAATCCGAAATGAAACATCCATGGACGTTTGTACGCATAATGCGCGAGAAAATTTTGTATATATGCGAAATTTATAATTTAGTGAATCGCGAGTTTTTTATGTTATTGTGAAATTGCTGCGTTGTTTAATTTCTATTGTTTAACAGTAAATCCTAGAATGTCTGTTTATTTGAAATAGAGCATGAAGCTAGCCTAACAAGAATTAAAGCCAGGAAAGAATTTATCAGATTAGAAACACAATTGTGAATTCGAATAATTTGATTAAAACGAGTGTTTTCCGAAATGAGAGTTTAACTTAATTTTCCCTACCGCAGCACTTGTTAAACGCTTCTCGTATCGCCATCTTTTAAACGCCGATATTGCAAAAAGTGTATACCGAGCGTTCACACTTCACTTGACTTTCGTAAAGCGTTTTAAATTAATTAAATTCGTTAACTTAATTAGTGTTGACGGTTCTTTCTTAGTTTACGCGCTCGAATAACTCTTAAGAATTGAATGGCTCTTTCGCTTCTCCTCGAATTCGCGAAAACACGCTTCGTTTAGTGAAATTGGAAAACAGTTTTAAAATGTTTTAATTAAAACAGTTTTCGGCTTTAAATGTTGTAAAATAATTTTGATTTAGCTTTTCACTTAGTTTATGATCAAGTGAAAAGAAAACATGAGAAATATTTTTGTTTTCTTCGCAAGACCAATGAGCAAAAACGTGCTTTGATTGCTAAAAAATAACTTTTGTATCGATCGATTGAGAAGTCGCAATCGGTTTTACTTTGTCATTACATTCTAAAAGTTGTGATTTGCACGATTCTGAAATGCAGTCGAGTTTTTCTCTATGAGTGACTTAAAAGTGAATAAAAATTTATAAACTCTTCAAATTGTCTACATTGTCTCTTTAGAAATAAATTATAAAATCAATTCTACGTGAAGCGGCTATAACGAGATGAGAATTAAGCTCTGAATTAGAATCTCATTTTTCCTTTCAAATACTTAAAATTCTCACAAATTTTAAAATCAGAATGAGTTCAAATCTGCTTAAAATTTTTTGCTCTTAAAGCTTTTCGCGCATTTCTTCATATTTTTTAAGCACTTGTAAAGTTGCTCTAAAAATTGTCTAAAAACACTTAAATTTTCAGCTTTTAATTACAAAACTAGTTGAAGAAAATGTCATTTGAGCTTTTCTGCAAGTTAATCATCGTGAAACTAATGCACAAAACGTTTCAAATATCTGAAAATGAATGTATGACTGTTTTACCTCAAATCTTCTTTTCTAATATTTCAGTTACTCACTAACTCGAGAAACTTTGTCAAATATCTCAAGTATTAGCTAAAACTTCACAGCTATGTGACTAATTTTGCATAAAGCAATTTTCAGTATTTTCAGCAGTACGTGTGGCATTTGATTTACAATTAAGCATGAAAAAAGTGAACACGAGATGGGCAGGCGTAATTGGTGAAAATTTTTTTATTAAAAATTAATTTATTGCAGAAAAACCGCCCATTAGAAGTGATAACGATTGCTGGTGACAGCGAATAAGCCAAAAAGAAGATAATCGTTACATGGCGAAGCACCAGCCTCTTTTGTTCGCGAAAGCTTAATTAAAAATCGCCATATTTGTTTAAGTTGTCAAACTTTTGAATCTCAAAAAATGATTAATTATAGCAACGATTTTGCAATGCAATGCTTCCGCTCGAAGCGAACTTTTTTGTTTTCAATGACTTAA
Organism: Dinothrombium tinctorium; assembly: GCA_003675995.1. Taxonomy (NCBI): domain Eukaryota; kingdom Metazoa; phylum Arthropoda; class Arachnida; order Trombidiformes; family Trombidiidae; genus Dinothrombium; species Dinothrombium tinctorium. Next base: position 14,653 of record NCKU01001196.1, on the reverse strand, counting down.
TTATGATGAATTATGATATTCAATAAGAAATCAAAATTATGGCGTGTGTGTTTAGTTAATTTTTGACATGTTTCTGCAACAAGCCATCTTAATTGGGCAGAAAATTAAAACTTTCAAAATAATCTTTTCGCTTCGCTTGAATCGATTGATCATGTTAAAGTAAAAAATGCTTCATTACGTTCTTTATGGTCTTAATGAACTCTGATTTTAATGAAGCTCTTATTTTTGTTTGCAAATCTCGAAATTCATCGCTCTTCGCGCAACTTCTTTTAATGGTTTTTTTACTTTCTCAAAACGCTTATCTTATATGAAAAATAATTTTTCGACTACAGAGCGATTGATTGTGCAGACCTATACAATGTAATTACGCGTAACAAAATATTAACTTCAATCATTCAAAAAGTTTTGTTAAAAAATTAGAAGCGATTTCATTACAAATTTTTATCGCTTTAATTATTTTCGTCCATACTTTGTGATATGATAGAAGCATTTTTGCGAATTATAAAATTTCTTATTTCTAATTTCAAAGGAAAAATTGTTAAAAAACATAAAGTTAACATGAGTAAATCTTTCTTCAATGGCATTAAAGCATCTATCATTTTAGAACTTTGCAGCCTCAACTTTTTCTTGATAGCTGCGCCTTCAACTCTCAACTTTCGCCTTCTCGATTTGGATAAAAAAGTGGAAGTTGGCTCGAAATAATGTTAAGGAAAAATCTTAATCCTAGTCGAGAGTAGGGCTGAGATCCCATCCTAGCTGTAAGCCGGCAAATTTTGAGGTAAATACTTATCATAAAAAAAAGAAGCAAACGCTTTTCTGTATAACTTTTCGAAATTTAAATCTTTTAAATAAGAAAAAATTCTCAAGCTTTATGGGCAATGCTAGACGACTCATCTCTAATAATCGATTAAATCGCATCATATTATTTGCACAAGAAATACAAGAATCAGTAACTAGCTTCAAATCTTGAGAGTGTTTTTTCTTCTTTATAGAACTTTCAATCGATAACAATTAAATTTGGCTTATCGAATTCCCGATCCGCATAATCTTAGTGCTTTTGTTTTTGACACAAATGTTTTGATTTCATTCCTATGGTGGCTATAAAGTTGAATTTTTTTTTTCATTTCCCTTGCATTATCTACAGACTTTATCATGACTAGTGAATCAATGGATAGAATGTTTCTTAATATTCTAAAAACACTTCACTGGCAGATTATTAAAGAATAAAGTAACAAGTCTGAAATAAAATTATTCAGATACTGATTCATTAATCTTTCAAATCTTATTATTATGATTATAAATTTTTATTTTAAAACTGAATCAAAATGCGATCAACTATCATCTTTATCATATTTTCTATCCTTATTCTAGTTCTTTAGAATTGTAAAGAGAGAAAAAATGAATCTGCTGAAAATGGAACGATGATGGTGTTTTGCCAAAAATTAATTTACTAAAATGATTCTTACGAAACTCTAAAAGAAATCATTGCTCGAAAAAGTAATAAAGTTAAAAGGATTGACCTAATTATGCATTGGGTTGTGTTATTTTTGAATTGAAAAAAATTTTCTTAAAAATTTTTTAATGATTCGAGAGAAGAGAACAAAAGAAGTCCGGAGGAGAATCAAATTTTTTTCCATTTCTGACCATATCAACTAAAGTGATCATAATTTGCAATTTCTCTAATTTACTCTGTTCACTTAAAAATAAAGCAAAAAATTTCTTTTTAATTGAACAGAGTGCGAATCGCTGTTTAGAGCAATGAAATAAAAGCGAATAATTTTTATTCATAATGTGAATCTGTTCAAAGTTATTTTATTCTAATTTAACTCTTTTTTGATTATTTAGAATTGGTACTTTTCAAGTCGAACGCAAAATTCAAATATTAAAATGCGAATTTCTCATCATTATTTCATAATTTAACAGAGAAATTCTATTAAAAAGTAACAAGCAATGAGTTACGAATCAAAGGTTAAAATCATAGAAAAGTGAAACGCATCGCAATGAGATAAAATATTGTGGAGCTAAATTCTTAAAAAAAGAAATTAAAATTGTAAAATGGAAGCTTTTGAAAGAAAATTGAAAAGCAAAAAGTTTATTTAAAAAAAGAGTAAAAGCGACACATGCAGTCAAGCCGTTTTACGCTCGATCGTTTTCGTTTGTTACACGGCCAAAAACTTTGAAATTTCAGAAGTTTCGTTGAACGAGAATTCTGCGCTCGAAGAAAGAGCAGAGAATAGAGAGCAAAACGCAATCGTCATTCTAATAGCCTATTGATTTCGAATGAAAATCGATTCGAACAGCAACAATCGATGTGTTTCTCTTCGGTTTCTTTATCGCAATTTGAATAACAAAGAAAAATAGTTTCCCTTTTCGACCACTTTTTTTGTCTCTGCGCCCTAAATTTTTGTTTGCGTTATTTGACAAAAGAAATATTGGCAATGGTAGCATCGTTTTGGTTTCACCAACCAAAAAAAAAACTTGAGAAATGAGCGCTTTTGATACATTTGGACACAAAGAATCGCGTTTCAAGCTAAAATTCACTCGTCGGAAACCCGGAATTTATCTAAATTTATTAAGCTTCAGTTTGAAAACAATTTTTGATCTTTGACTTTTTTTTGCAAAGAAGCGTATCGATCAGAGGGCTACAATGCGATCCATCGCTGACCAAAAAATATGTTCGCAGCGATGTTTTTCGCTTGAAATCATTTGAAAAAGTACAAAAAACAAACTTTAATATGTCTCTGCTCGAATGAAAAAATTAGGCATGCGTTGCTAATTTGTTTCTTCGTTGTTTCTGTTTTGCAAAAAAATAAAAAATTGCGAAATATTGAATTCAGAAAACAATGCGATTGCAGTTTTGAAAACTATCAAAAAACGCTTTCTTTTGCTTGTCGCTTAAATCCGTGGCTAACGATCGAAAGCAGAGAATAATTTGTTAAAACACAAAGAGCGATTGTACTTATCTCAACTACGCGCAGCTGGCACTCGTGGCTCACTACTGTTAATTAACGCTACTTTTTCTAGGACTTATCGAGCTCGTTGTGAGCGACAAGCAGCCCGCTGTTTCGTTCACGCGAATATGTTGAATTTATTACGCTTCCAATGCTAAATCCCGACGGAGTTTATATCGGCAATTCTCCGTACGCGCTTTTGCTGCATGCTATCGTTAAAGATCGATGTTTGCTTGCATCTCACTTGACTCTTGCTGTAAAATAGATAAAACGCTTGGCTATTATTCGTATTCATGATTTATAGCGTTCACCGTGCTTTTGCGATCGCTAAAAGTGATTAATTTACTGTAAAACTTTAGAATCCTCTTAGAATTAAATTTAATTTCATTATTTTTGACTTTTTCCTCCTACGAAATTGAAATTAATTTTACTTCGCTCACAAGAAGAGCCTCGGTTGTTTTGGATCTCAATCACAAATGCAACGATCCTTCTCTAGTGATGCATTCTACTTTTCAAAACCAAATCCCTGTTTGCGAATATTTCTAACACAACTACAGTGTAAGTAGTCGATTTTACTCTTGGAATAGTGCGGAAGAAACGAGTCGATAAACGAAAGTTTGTTTTGGAACATCACTGTGATACAGAAGATATGCACCTCAGTGTTTACTCGTGCAAGTTCATTCGCTTTTGTCACACGCAGTTTCAACGATTTTTGTCGATATCGAACGAATTGTTTGTTTCCTAAATTATTGAGCAAAATAAACGAAAACTTTCTACACCCTAACTACACATGCAAATGGTAATTAGCTTCAGTGTGAAAATGAACTGACGTTTTTAATAAATTGTAAAATTCTGTGTCGTGATTGCTTTCAGCTTGCTTCCTGAAAAAAAAGTTATACACTGGAAGCAAGCTTCTTTGGACGTTTCGATAAATCAACATTGGGACACTCGGTAATTCCTAAAGCGGAAGCGAGATGCATCCTTTCTCGAGCAAACTTCGTTTGAGTTTTTTGTTAGAAAGAGCAAAAATCAAAATAAGTTTTACAATTTTTTTCTCTTCAACTGCCGGACATAAATTTTGGACCACTGGCTTGCGGATGTGTCGAGCTGATCGTTTGATTTATTATTTGCATTAATATTCAGTTACATTTCTACGCAAAGAACATATTTTAAATTGTTTTCTGCGCTCGCCGTGAAAATGAATGCACGCAAAGCTTGTGGATCATTCGCAAAGTATAGCTTCAAAGTTGGTATTAGCATAAGCTCGCCATTATGCGTAATGCATAATAAATTCGTAAGGCTTTCAATTATATGTGAGCAACAATCGATGGAAATTATTAATTTTGCGAACCAAGCTTAAAGCCAACAAAAAACTTTTTTTTTTGCTATTCAGAAGCTCTTAAAATTGCAAAAAAAGAAGAAGCGCAAATTAAATCACAATGCAATTGTAGTTCAAACAATAATTATGCAAATTATATTGTGAGCGAAAAGCGCGAATTGCGAGCGAGAATATAAGCGAAAGAAGCAACGCTTGGCACAATGCATACAATTTTTCTATCTCGGATGGTATCAATAGTGAGCAATCTAATGTGAGCCGAACAGTGAATAAGTTTATTAATTCGAAGAACAGTTGATTGCGCGAGAAAAAGTGTAGTGGCGAAAATTCTTGGCGCAAAAGTAATGAAAATGGATCGATATGCATTGCAAACAGCGAGAAAACAGAGAGAAAGAGAGAGAAAACATTGAATTTGCAAGCGAAAGAAGTGATGGCAATGCAACAAACGATACATCCGTTTGAAAGCGAATGCGAAACAAAAACATCAATCGAGTACACGTGATATGCGAATAAAACTAAAACAAAACAGAAGCGCACATTTGCTTAATCTTATATCTTCGCTCTCAAAATGATGTTTGATGCTCAGACCGCTCGCTTTGCATCACTTCTACCGGTGAAGCTCTGAGCTCAGATCGAATCGCGCTACTCGTGAAACAACTCGGTGGAGGTTCTTGCTTCCACCTTCGAAAGTGAGTTTGCATATAAATGCGTATGAAAATGATCGCAGTTAATCAATGGCGCAAGTGGATAAATGAGAAGAAACGAAAAGATTTCTCTGCGCTCGAAATCAATTTAATTGCTCGAAACAAACTTTTCGCAATAATTTACTGCGTTCACGTCTACTGTACGCCTTAATAAATAACTCTGTTAGCTTTCGTTTCGTTCTTATTACAGCACAATACAATGTTTAATTGCCTCCTCTCCTATTTGAAATCAATGCAATAATACGTGTATTCAATCTGCGCTTTGCACTTTCGCCTCATTTTTTCGCTTTGCTTCTTTTTTTTTGCCTCCGTTTGAGAAGAAGACGATTAATAACTGCGTAATGTACAGTTTTGACAGAGAGAGAAGCAAAAAAATTGAGAGAGATACATAAAGTACAAGAAGTAAACGAAAAGAAAAGCAAACTTTGTCGTCGACGTCGCCGTCGTCGCGAATGCACTGTGCCCACGCTGCGTTCTATTCTATGTACAATTATAACAATATGTTGAAATGAAATCAAGTACAAAACAGACACATAGAGATGCTTGTGTGCAGTGCCGTCGCGTATAGTGCGCATTTAGTGCGCCGCTAAATGCTTTCCGACCGAGATTTTCGCCGCTGCTTACTTTCTCTTTTCAAAATTGCATAATTACGCTTATTGTAATTAAGTTTAAATTTGCGATTAAAGCGGACACGAATGCATCAAAAAGCTGAAAACAAAATCAATGAGCGTTATCGCCGGCGAAATGACCGCGGAAAGCGTGTTTTACGTAAACGGCTACAATTTTAATGGTGTTATTATCGCGAAACATTGTGAGAAGAAAGAAAATAATAAAAACGGCGAAACACACAAGTTAATGACTTGAAATTTCTTTTGTTATTTTTCATTTCAGAAAAGAGTGAAACATGTGTAAAAATACGTGGATTGCGATCGATACTGCAAACGACAGCGAAGAGAAAAGTTTTTGCGCTCTCCTCTTTTCTCTCGCTTCGAAGCAACTTAAATGTGTGCATTGTTTAATGACTGAGCATCACCACTTTCTCCTCATCGCACTCTCATCGCTCGCATCACTCGCATATCTCATCTCCTCTCACTTTCTCATTTCTTCTCGCCTCATTTTCTCCCTCTTAACACTACAATTGAATTCTTAACGAAACAATTGAGTTATTAAAAAAAAGCTCGAATCGTGAGCAATTTTTCAAAATTAGAATTGAAACACGGCGATAAATCATGTGAATACAGAAGTGAAGCAAAAATGTGCTTGCGTAAATAATATTCTTAAGCGTATATCGTGTATTGCTCTGGGTTTGTATACATTTTGTTCAAATATTGATGCAGCAAACGTATGCTAAAACAGTCGCTCGTAATCATATACTAAAAACGCAGATCCATAGCGAGATGTAAAACATCGAATCGAATTTTTGCGAAAGCCATTCGCGAAAAACAAAGCGCACAAAACTTTTTCTATTCGAACAACTTTTGAATTTTTCAACCGATACCTTTGCAAAACAGAGCTTCTTCTTATTCGTTTGCTCGAATCAATATGTTTTATTGCTAAAATCCATCATATCGATTTCGAGCGAAACTGAGCTCGTCTCACGAGACACGAGAGCAGCTAACAATCACTCAAACATTTTGACACCTTTAATCCATTACCAGATTTACACTGACATTTGTATAAAACATGCGCTTAATAAGTGTTCGTTGTCTTCGAGCGCACAAAATCAAAAACTGCGTTGCACAAGTACAGGAAAAGAAAGTGTCGTTCAACAACAAAAGCATTAATTAACAGCGATACTATTTATCGATGTAATTGTAAATTCAAACAAATCGAAATCGCTAATTAATTATGCGCAAAATAAACGATCCATTCAAATTCGGTCTGATTTCGAGACGAAATTCAATTTGAGCTTTTTCACGGCGAGTTATCCAAAAAAGTGGCGTTCGCTTTGTTCTAAGGTAGAATCAAATATCACCGCCTATTCGCTGTAAACAAACTGAAATTCAGCTGAAATGCTTTCAAATTTAGTGCAAAACGTGAACACGTTTTTCAAATGAAAAAAAATCGAAAGCAAAAGACGTGCTTTTCATAAAAGTCACATTGAATGCTGTTTGGCCACTTTTACGAGAAACTTGTGCGTTCTTACTTCGCGAGAAACAGAGAGACACGCGACTCTTCTCAAACTCTCTCTCACTTCTTGATCGCACTCGCTTCAAATGGCGTTTCAGGGTCCCACGTATGGATTGAGTCGCGAATGCCAACTAAAGGCAAGTTGTCGTTTCAATCGGTTAAATGTTCTTTCGCTTTCAAATGCTGTTCACTTCGAATATACTCGTTTTCTTTAATTACGAAAAAAATTCAAATTTTTCACTCGCCATACTTTTGCTTCGAGTGAACAAGCATTTGTTAAGAAAAGAAGTTCGAATTTTTATCAAATTCTGCATTTAAGCCTCGCTTCTGACAGGCACAGGCCAAATTCGACATCGAGTTAGCAATGCAGGCGATCAATTGGCTTCAATCGGTAACTCAAATCAAAATCGAACCTCCCTTTCCTGAAAAAGGTTTTCAAGACCAAAAAGATTTCGGAGAAGCGTTGAAAGACGGAATCGCACTTTGTCAGTAAGTAATCGTCGAGAATAGACGGGAAAACGTTTGCTGAACTGACTCCTTTATAGATTAATGAATAAGTTATCGCCAGGAGTAATTACAAAAATTAATACAGCGAAATCACCGTTCAAAGAGGTAATAATCGAAGCGAGCAGAAATTTAGCTGATCTTCGCGTCGAAAAGCAGAAATTATTTAGTCACTAGCTTGCTCTGTTAAAGCATTCGTGTAAGCCTAATTAAAATAAATCTTTAGCGTAGTTATCGCGATCATTTAGATAAAATTCAGCGAAAAAAAAACAACATGAAAATAATGTTTGTCGAAATCGTCGCTACTTTCTCGAGAGTCGAAATGCGATTGCGGTGTGCTAAATTAAGCGACTTTCATTTCTTTTTTTCTAGCGAGAGAATATCGAAATGTTTTTGAAAGCCTGTGAAGCGTATGGATTAAAAAATTGCGATCTTTTTCAAGTAAATGATTTATACGAATGCAAGAATTTATATACGGTAAATTGACGATTTTAAATTCGCTTAATTAGCTTTTTTTTTCTTTCGCTTTCGTAACACACTCGCAAAAATTGTCTCGAGTCGTGTGTCGAGAGCGAAACTGAAAAAATTTTTTTGCTCATTTCTCATCATTCTCATTTCGTTGAATTTAGGTTGTCAATTGTTTGCATGCTCTCGGCGGAATGGTATGCATTTCATGTTTTTCATTTCGAAATTTTTTTTAGCAAAATGAAAAAACACTTTCGCTACATTTTCCATTCGTTTGAAAGCGCAAAAATGTCGAAATAAACCGAAATCACGCTGCAATTGATGAATTCACGTTACTTTGCGAGCGAATACTTCTTAAATATCGCTCGAAATTGTTTCGCAAATTTATCTTCTCCTCTTTTCTCTCTCTCTCTCTCTCTCTCTCATTCAAAAACGAAACCGCAATTTGTTAGTCAATTACGTGAGGCAAAATTTTGCTCTCATTTCGCACTCAAATCACATTTATCGTTCGCATTTCGCTTTCGTTTGAGACATGCGAGCACATAAAGTACCGAAATAAATTGTGTTCGAAACGCTTTTTCGCTCGCTGCGAACCGAATGTATAAATCGAATCAATCATTTATGTAATTTTAGGCGCAAAAGAAAGAATTTAACGGACCTGTGATTGGCGTTAAGGTTGCGAAGGAGAACAAAAGATTTTTTCCGAAAGAGAAATTGGAAATGGGCAAAGCCATCATCGGTTTACAGGCGGGAAGTCATAAAGGAGCCTCGCAATCGAAAATGACTCCTTACGGTGCCTTACGACAGATAATACCTGACGGCAAGTAATCGACAGATAAAACATTTTCGCTTTCTATTTCATTGCCAAATTTCTATTCAATTTTTTTTTGTACAATATCTTGATTTCGAGAAATAAAATTCTCTTTGCTTGATAATCAAAAATTCATTTTCATTCTTTCTTCGTAACTCATGCTTTCAATTGAATTTTTCTTTTTTTCAAAATTTCAAGCTTCGCTGCTAACACACTGAAGAGTTAAAAAAATTCAATTCGAAATTTTATTTCGCTTCAACTCATCGCACAAAACAATTTACGTAAGTCGCTTACCGCAATTGCCATAATTAGCGTAAGAAAATGGTTCTGTCATTACAACATTCATAAGCTTCGAAAAGTTGATGAAAACTCTAATTTCTAAAATTTCACATCGCAATAGTGCTTAGGACAATCACTCAATCAACTTGCTTATTTATTTAAAAACGTTTTCACGAATAAATTATAATGTGGCAAAATATGTGAATAGCGTCGTAATAAATTCACATCGCGAGTGAAATTTTCGTTTTCGATGACGAATAAATAGAAAACAATTTAATTTTTAAATATTTGCTAGCTGTTAGTTCGAGATTCATAAATCGCGAATTTGTGTTTAGTTATGCACTATCACATGAAATAAGTTTAACTATTCATAAGCAAGTTTATATTCTAATAGAATTGTAGATGTATGAGAATTTGAATTTACAAAAATCGCTATGCTTTCGTTAAACATGTTTTCAGAAACGCAAATAAACGTTATTTACAAAAGAGATTTTTAATTTTCCTGAGGTTCGTCTTTAAAAATTAAGATTTTCATTCTCCGAAGTATTCCGCTGGCTGTTTTGCATTTACGATTTTTGCTCGTCAAAAAAGATTTTGTTTTAATTCTTAATTTTTATATTTCTGGTGAATTTTTCTGAGTACTTTCTATTAAAAATTTGCAAGTGAATATTTTTTAAACTTGATTTTCAAATTGTTTTTCGACCGAATTTTTGGTGCTGATGTTGAATTTGGCTTAAAGATTTACTCGAAATGTTTCAAAGCAATGAAAAACGCTATTTATGGGTGAGTGTAAGCAATGCTATTTTTTTCAAAAATATAGTTTACACCCGAATTGAATTCAATAATGTTTTCAAATGCGTATTTGCTCAACTTTTTGAAACGATTCGCTAGAAAAATATTTGAGCTTCAATTTTGCAATAAAAGTCGAGATCTCGACGATCTCTCGCTCAGTTTTCAATATAGGCTGCGACATCTTTTGTCACCGACCTAAATTGTTTTATTTGCCAAGCAATGTTTCAAAATTAAATTTGCAAAAATTGTTTTTGAAAACAAATTTCAACACAAAATTTGTGGGAATTTTTAGCGAGAACTTAAAATCAGTCTTGTCAGTATACCCAGCTATCTGTAAAATTCTGATGTTAATTTCAATTTCAGTTTCAATTAAATTCTTCTGAATGCAGGTCAAGTTAAAGTGTGTAAAATGTTGCAATTGTTTTCTGTGTACAGAAAGAACAAAATGTTTCGATTGGAGTGGGCTTAAAACTTTGTACAGTGCTCGACGTCACGTAGCTTTTGCTATTGTTACATTATTTTTCAAATATCAATGCCGAATCGAAACTTGTGTTCACATTGTTTACACTGACTAGTGAGACGAAATGAAAGAGATTTTCCCGATCGAGTTTATATTTGATCGAAAAAAAGTAGAAATCGTAATAAAAATTTTTCATAAAATTTTTTTATTGATAATTTTATTTATTTTCAACATTTTCAATTTAATTGTTTTCTCATTTTTGCTGCGATGTTTCACTTTGATTTCTATTTATTATTTAACTGATTGCGTGAAATATTTACAAAATGAAATAATCAGTTTACTAATGAGATGTTATTTCAAAAAATTTCGCGAACAAATACGCCTATCTATCTAAACTAAATGCTTTTATTCTTATCACTTCTAATTAGTCTTTAATTTTTAGCTCTTACAAAAGCATTTGCGCAAATTATTTTTTAATTAAGTTTTAAAAATAGCAAATTCATTTGTAATTATCTCGAGTTTTGCTTTTCTTCATTGTTTTAGCTCGAATTTCTCGTGCTTTCGCTTTCTTACGTTGACTTTTGTTTAAAAAACAAAATGCTGCGACGAGAAGACAGCAAATGACTACGATTGTTGTTGCTAATGAGGTGACAAAAATCGCATTCCATTCTCGCTTTTCCTGAGTTGAAAATTTTGGAGGCACATACTTTGAAGGCTTGAATCGATTATATCTTCGAGGAAGATTTAATTCTTTGCTGCGTTCAGGACAATTTTCGAGATGAAATATTCCGGTGTCCGATGTCTTACTGTAAGCATACGAAGATTCCGGCGTATAATCTTTGCTTTCCGGTGATTCTCCTTCGTTTTTTGTGTAATAATAGCTGTCTTTTAGAAAAAACATTTTGCCATCTAAAGCAAAGCTACCTTCCAGTTCTGGTGGCATACCGAGAAAAAAGTCGAAAATTTTCTTCTGATGATCGACCACTTGCCACATGTTTGCTCCTCTCAACATATTCCTTTTGTACGTTGAATAGTTTTCGCCTCCAAATAAATACAAAAGCTGAGCTTTGCTATCGTAAACTCCTGTCCTAATTCGTGCTTCTAACGGCCAGCTTTCAAAAACTTTTTCAACTTTGTCTGCCATTGTCAAAGTCAACACATCGTTTTCGTAATATTTGATCGTATCAGACTTAATCATAACTGTCATTACAGTGTTATTCTCGATCCAATTGAAAGCAGCGTCAATGTTCTCCATTAGTTTGTCATATTTCAGATCATTGTTTCCACTCACATATTTTACTTCTGATATTTTCGGCGCAGCAACTGGTAAACCATTTCCAACTGGAACAGTATAATAATAAGCCTCTCGAAAAAGAACCATTTTCATCGAATTTCTTGATTTCGCAGAAACGAAAAAGATGTCGTCAACTGATGCTTGATAACAAAACGAGTGCGGACAGCCGAGAAACACAGACGATTGCCAGCATGGAGGCGTTAAGCCATATTCATCTGCTTCTGTTTCGATTGCAAACTTTTTCAAGTCTATTTCGTAATTGTCTTTTGAGAAATGACACGCTCTACCATCACTTGTGAAGTACATTCCGATGCTGTTCTTGCTGATTTGATCGATTCCTATTCCAAATCCCGAAACAAGTAAACCTCGGTTTGTTCCTCTGAAAATCGGAAAAAGCGATTGAATGTCGTAAAGTTCGTACTCGTACGTAATTTCAGTTGAATTTTCATTGAAAGCGTCTTTTGTTTTTCGATAATGAGCTAAAAGCGAGCCATTTTTCCCTTTCCCAGCGATACGAATGGCTGAAAATACCTTCCAATCTTCTTGCTCTTTAAGCCAAACGTGCTTCGCTATTATCTGCTCAGAATTAGCGGATGTCGCAAGTAAGGGCTTTTCGTCTTCCGGAGGATTCGAGGTGAATCCAATCACCTTTTTGCCACGCTTTACGTAAAGCATCAATCCGTTGAGGGAGTATGCGAGGTCTATTTCTTCTAAAGACCCAAGAATTGCAGAAATATTCTGATTTTCTAATGAAGTCGAGTATTGTGGCGTGCTCGAGCCGCTCAAGTATTTAAATTGAAATACGAGTTTTCCATAGAAAACGAAAAGATTTAAATTACTCGAATCTCTTCCGATGCCTCTTACGGCCACTGCGGCATCGATTGACAAAACATTTTTCTTCGGGTACTTCGGATCAGCTTCACAATGGGGAAAATCAAAGCAACAATTTTTCATTCTGAATGCATGTAATCTATTCTGTTTTAGAGAGTGCACAGAAAATAAGAAAGTTAAGAACGTAAAAAGTAAAATCAAATTCGAATCGTTCATTTTTATGAAATTCTTGAACAATACAATCAGAGACACGAAAATTTTCTCATTGTTGCATGTTAAGTCTATCGAATGATTACAACAATGAGAAGATTTTTGTGTCCCTCATTGTAAGTGCAACAAAATGCGGTCGCGCGCAATAATCTCGTGAGTTTTTCAGATGCATGCATAGTTTGATTTTTGCCGCCCAGCCGAAACTTATAATACGCACCAGTGGTAACAGTTTAAGTGGTAATAATTCGAATACGACTTTTAAGATCAAACATAACTCGTTTAAAAGCGAGTCAATTTCCTCAAAACGAAGCCAATTTCCTCGTTCATCCTAATTTAAATTTTTAAAAATTTCATTGAAACTGACTATTGAGACGTGACTTGACTTAAAGAAAAAAGGATCAAAATTGACACAAAGAAATTGAAAATAAAATGAGCGAAGAATGAAGAATAAAACCTGTCCAAACTGAACTTGCACAAATCTTTAATCACTGAAATTTTTGGTTACCGCTTCAATTAGGAAGCCTTAAACATATCATTTAAATAATCAATTTATCTATTTAAATAATCTATTTAAACATCTTCTAACGCAGATTTATCGTTGCAATCAATTGCTAATTGTTTTTGAAGACTCGGATACGAACTCGCCGAGGTGTAATTTCTTTTTAACTTTTGCGTTTCTTTTCTCGTTTGGTAGCCGCGATATCGCGATTGAATTTTCACTGCAGCGAACTCTTTGCATTCATTTTCACTTTTATGTTTCTGCCTGACTTTACATTTGCATTCATTTTTCAGTTCCACATCTGACGAAGACTCTGAGTCCAAATCTGTGCTTTTCATTGAGTTATCGATGAGAGCGAAAGGTGCAGAAGCATAATTCTCACTTGTTTTACGTGTTTCACTCTTCTTATTTCGTCTCCAAAGCAACAATTCGTCAAACGCGATTTGTTTAGATCTTAATAATTGCGTCGAAGTCCAAAGTGTGAGAGGAACATCACTTTTACGGTACAAGCGCTTATTTCTTCCAAAAGGAAAAGGTAATTTCTGCTTTTCTTCGCTTTTCACATATCTTAAAAAAACAAGTAAAATGATAAATTTCTAATCAACAGTGGATTGCATTTACAGTAAAGCATCAGCGATCATCATTTTTACGCTATCGATTTCGATAATTTCATTCAAAATCGGGGGATTCAAACATGCAAATAATTCCATTTCAGTCATGAATTCAAATCTTATTTGCTGCATTAAAAAAACAGCAAATTTTTTTCTTTCAATCCAATTGGCGTTTAACCATTTGATCGCTGCAAGAAATAGAACCACTTCGCTAAAATTGAGAAATCGAGTGAGTCAAATTTGAACAATCGCAAATATTACCTTTCGACGTTAATTTCATCCTGTCTCAAGAAATTCGCTATTTCTTCGTGTGTTAATTTCTCAAAACTGTCGGTAATTAAAAGATTTTCAAAATCCAATGCAATTGCTTCTGTTAGAAGCTTGACATATTCTTTCCATTGATATTTTTGAGCCAAGCGTAATCTAAACAGCATTTGTAGAACAACTGCACCGAGTTTTGCTTCGAAAGCATCGATCCATCTGTCAGCAAAGTCATGCATAAAACATTTGATCGACGTTTCCAGCACTGGTTCAAAATTCATTTCTGTCGGTCTCATACTTCCTGTATACAAATATTCAACGATATTTTGAATTGCGATCGAAGGAACGTTTTTGAGACGAATTCTCGCAATCGGTTTCATGAGTTGATTATCTGATTGCTTCGCCAAACGATGGAAGAGAAATGGAATGAAGCAAGCAATGATGAAACGATGCACTTTATATGTGTCCTGTTCAACGTAGATCTCCATGTCGTAATACAAATTTCTATTGTTGTT
>NCKU01001195.1:0-27943 GCA_003675995.1 Dinothrombium tinctorium | reverse complement strand
CAAAATTTGATCATTGCGCTTATCATATGGTTAAATTAATGTCTGCATTCATACATATAATTTGTTACCTCAATATGCATAATTCATTGAAATAGTAGCTTTGCAAAGCAAAGAATTGTTAAATTGTGAAATAAATCAAATCTTTAGCGTGGGTGCTTCTTATTCTTTTGTTTTTCAGAAAATGGCCAAAAATGCCACCAGAATCAAAATGAAATCATTTAATCATATCATCAACGTAAAAATAAAAATAGAAAACGTCTCTAACTTGATGAATGCAGAAAAGGAAGCTGCTTGCCACGTATCGATAAGAGTAAGTGGCCCGCGAGTGTAAAATTTTATAAGAACAAAAAACAATTTTTTCATTCCAGCCAAACAAGTGCTGAATTTAAAAATCGTGCTTACTTTATATTCATGAAAGGCCTATAAAAAAGTTGCCACTGCAGTATATTGATTCGACATTTTTAGCAACTCTAGCTTTGCTCCATTTCTTGATTGATGTTTCGCGAAACTTTTTTATTAAGCTTAGAATCACAATTTCATTTCGTCGTTCATAAAAACTTATGTCAACGCCATTTGCTAAGGAGAGCGGTTTCTACGCTTCTTTTGCCAAATCGAAATGTGCGCTTGTAGAATGTTCTTGTGTTTCCATTTTTTCGCCTTAACTGATCGAGTTTAGTCAATAATTTTGTTTTGAATACAATGCAATTGTGAGGGAAACTTTTTTCTTATCCTTTTAAATAAACTTAATTTTGACGAAAATATTAAAAAATTGCTTGAAGGAAAACATTCACACATCTCTTAACTTTTGGTGCTTTCAGTAAATTAATAAACTTAAGCTCTACTTGCTTCATAACTTAAACAGCAAATGTAATAGGCATCAAAAATCAAGTCATTTCAAGCTCGAAAGTTAGCTGATGAAAGCAAACTTGAAGTTGCCTAATTGTGATCACAAGTTGTGCTCAAAAGTGCTGTTTGATCTTAAAAAAACTTAAAGCGCCTGAATTTCAAAAAGCTAATGCAAACATTTGCGTATAATGCTACTCAACATGCAGAAAAACTTTAATATTGACACCATTTTCACTGTTCACTTTTTTGAGCTCACAAATTTCACGAATTCAAAGCTTCATTTAATAATTGCTTTAAAAATAGTGATTATCCGTTAAATTGCAAGCGATTTTAGTTAATGCGTGCTAATTGTAGTGCTTTATAAGCGTGCGCTTTAATTGCATTTTGACATTGTTTTCAGAACTTTAATTAAATATGCAAATTATAACAAAATCGCGAACATCGTAAAGTTTTTCAAATTCATTATTTCAAACTAATTAAAAGGTTTTGCTTCTTTTATCTATCAAAATAACTTTTAGTCATTGCGAATTGATCATTAAATTTATGTTAACATTAAATTTTTGCTTTTTCAGAATCGTGATAAAATCGAGAAATGTAGACAAGAAAGAAATGACAAAGAATATTATTTCTGCAAATGTATGTAAAAATATAATCAAATTAATATTTTCTTATCATAATGCATATCAGAAAGCGAGGTGGTGTAGTGCAGTGAAGTGTTTTTTAAGGCGACTCATTGTAAGCTTTTTAAGTCGTTTAAAGATACGTAAAGTTCATAAAATCAATCGATCTAGAAAGCATTTTCATTAAAATTATCATCGAAAATATGTTCCATGCTTTTTTGGACTCACTTCACAAGCAGACTATTTAAATCCATGTTGTTCGTGTATTGATTAATTTAAAATCAAATGGTTTTCCCAAATAAAAAGAGGAGAAGATGAATTTGAGGAGAATCTGTGTAAATAAAAATGTGTGACCCATATAATCAGTCGAACTGTATGAATGATGAATTGCTTTAGTCGAATAAAACGTTTGTTTAATTATGTAATTTGTGATTTTTGTTGTTTTGAAATGTTTGAGCATTCAATTAGTTTTTGATTCAGGAAACTAATGCAGCTAATTGTTGTTTATTGCTTTATAAATAAAATAAATGTTTTGCGAAAACAAATATCAAACGAATGGCCCATTAGGCTGTATGCTCGCCATGTTTTTTCGAAATGATTGTATTTCATTCTTTGCTAACGATAAAATTATAATTATTATCATAATAACATTTTGACATCGCATTCGGAATTTGAAAAAAGATCAAAAGAGATGAAAGCGTCGCTTTATCGAAGCTTCGAGCAGCAACTTCACTGCTTATACACAATAATATTCACGTTTGATCGAAAGAGCTACGTTTATCAATTCTCTGGTTCTACGTGAACTCGTACAGTAAATTACAATGTTTCATTAATCGCTTCTTCGAAGGAATGCGATGCTGGCAATCGGCAGATAAAGAACATCAGTGAGCAATCAAGTTCAGCGGAGGCAGAGAGAGAGAGAGAGAGAGAGTCGCATCAAATCGATTTGTTTAACGCAAACAGATTGGCTTCTCGCTGGCAAGCAATGTACATCTGTGCTGTTTCTTCCTTGGCCTTTTTTTGTTTCTAAAGAGCAAATAGCCTTTGTTTGAAAAGGATTAATGGCCAAAAGTTGTCGCTTATTGTGACAAACAGTAAGTTTTTTGAAAAAAATACATAAACTATGTTTGATAGGCGAAAATCACGCACTCTTTTCATTTATTTATTACATCTTTTCTTGCGTTTTCTTGATAAGTGACAATGTTATTAATGAGAGAGCAGAGTTTTGTTCGTGCCCTGTTTCTTTGCCAAACTTTTTAAATTTAAATCGTTTTTGACACTCACTAATCATTGCCTTAATAAATGAACACTCGCGAAAGCTTGGAAACGCAATGAAATTTACAAGCATCGAAACAATTTTTTCATTTTACACCTTATTTAGTTTCACAGTGAATTCAAAGTTCAACTCATTTCACTTCGCCGCTTTTCGTGAATATTTTTTTTTGCAGCGAATGAAAGCGGAGCAAAAATCGAATTCTTCTCTCAAAATTAACGCATCTCAAACACGGTATGAGATACAATTTATTTCACTACAAATGTTTCAACACTTTTTCATTTGAAAAAAGAGATTTCAGCGTGATTTTGTGAAAAGCTCTCTTTCTTCAAACGCGTGATAAGTCTTTTTGAAGGAAAAGTAAAATCTTCGACAAATCTTTACGCAATCACATCTCTTCTTGTATTCTGTATTATCGAGTGCTAACAGGCACACACACACACACACACTCACACAAAATGACATTGTTATCTATTTTGTTTCAAATCATTTTTTCTTCTTAAAAAATCTGCTGAGGTAAATAAAAGATAAAAGCTGCAAAAATGTTCAATTCCTGAAAGGGAGATTCTCAGAAAAAAAGCGAGACGTGAGTGAATTTAAAACAGGCAATCAGCATAAAAAGTTCATACACGCTCGTGCTAAACTATGTTCAAAATTTCAAACAAAATATTTTACGATATTGATTGTAATGATAAATTTGAATGCAATATTACTCAAATCTAAATATTTTAAGGGTGAAGACTTTTTATTGCTGCAATAAAAAAAAACTTTCTTCAAATTGAATTTGTCGCGCGAAAACTAAAAGAAGCACAAAATTTGAAATTTTTTTCACAAAAATATTAGAAACAACAAGACAAGGAGACTCTTAAAAATAATACGCATTTTGATTTCTCTTTTTTGTAGTTAAACGTAAATCAATGAGTTTTGTAATGACATTTGTAAATGAATGCGCGATGTAATCGATTGAGAATGAATCAAGTTGTCATAAATTATAATCGCTTAACTTAATTTTGTTTTCGTCAACAAAATCAATATTATAAGCTGTTTCGCAAAATGAGCTAGCTTCTCTTTCGCGCTATGCTTTTCAAAATATTTATTTGCTAATATACAGTTTCGGAAAAAATGTTTGTCCAGTGATAGAGAGAAGCAAGCTGAGGGCGCGTTTCTCAATTTAAAATAAAACTTTATTTTATAAATAAACAACAGTAAAAGCGATGAATGCCTAAAATGCAAATAATTCCTTGACTTACCATTGATGAAGTCGAAAAACGATGAGATTGAATGAAAAGACTTGATGATTGTTCAGAATTCTCGTTTAACAAACAAACGATGACTTGTAAACTATTTTTACAAGACAAAACAAGTCGCACCGAAATCACTCATTATTTGCACAAGTTAATTACACATTTTAAAGTGAGTTTTGAAAGAATATTTGTGAATTTTTAAGAAACAAAATGAACATTACACTTTGCCTTGAAATTCAATTGCTTGCAATCGCTTTTAAATGTGATAAGAAAGTACGAAAAACTGTGTTCAATTTGCTGATCACCGTTCGAACGGCGAGAAAACAATATGCATGGCGGCAATACATTTTCTGAGCAATAATGAATCTGTTGAATGAGGGTTGCTCACTACATTTCCAAAGAATCGATGTTAGAATAATGTTGGTCTTTATTTTTGCTTCCGACGTTTTTAAAAATTATTTAAGAATTCTTTCTAACTTCTTTTTTATTCTAACTAACACAAAAGCAATTTAATTAATTTGTAATGAAATCGTCACATAAAAAAATTAAAAGCTATTCTTCACTCACTTAAACACAGTTTGCTATTCACATTCATTCGAATATAATGAAAGCTGTTTGTTTAAACAAAATTGATAACTGTGCTTGATTTTACTTTTAAGTGCTTTTAATTTTGTCGGGAACTCTGGTCAAAATTTGTGCGTTTCAAAGTGATAAGATATTAAATGATCGAAACAGGACAAACATTTTTTTTTTCAAAACTGTACTTATTATGAAAAAAAGAGAAAATAAGTAAAACTGCTTCACTATTCTCATCGCTTATAAAAAATGCTTAACAGGAAAGTTTAAAACCTTTGAATAAAGTTCAAAAATTTGTATTAAATCTTAAGTTCTATTTGAGTATTCTGTCATTCAAAGCTGGAAACGCTAATTTAATAAAATGTCAAGTACACACTATTCAATATAAAATTACAAAAATCGGTTACTTTTAATTCAATTCACTTGACTTCATTGAACAAAAGCTTTGAATAACGAAAAATGTAATTCATTGCGTAAAGTTATATGCGACAAGCATGAACAACTTTTTTCTCTTTCAAGCTTAACATTGAATTCGTTGAATGAGGAAAACAGCTTTTAAAATATTTCCATGATAAGTATACTCAATATGTCATTCGAATGTTTCAAATTTTATTTTTCGATAATATTGAGAACATAGTCATCGAAAAAGTAAAATTTTATGTTTTTCCTCCAAAGTTATTGCGACGCTGTCATTTCTACAAGTTTAGTTGCCGTTAAGACAAGTTTTGAATTGAAAAATTCGGGTACACTCGAGATTGACACCCTGTATTTTAAGTCATCGATAATATGATAAAAATAAATACAAAATCGAAGCACACTTATTAGCTTAATTGTTAAACACTGACAAGCGAACCATCAAATGGTTTTAAGAACTTTTCTCTAAAAAGTTTGTCCAAGAATAGGTTAAAAAGCAAACTTTTGCGCACATAACAGACTTACAAAGTTTTAGCGCTTTACAATTAATTTATGACAAAGAGCTCATTTTAAATGCTAAGGTTGAACAGCCTAATAAATTTGTTTGACTTTTAAGAATATAAATTTTGTAAAGTACATTTTTTAGATAATCTTTTAGCAATTTCTTCGAATAATTTCACTGAGATAAAAATGATTTTTTTTTATAAAGTAGGTTATTTGGTTAACCATCAACATTTAGTACTTTAAAAAATATTTCAAAGATTTCAAGCATCATTAAAGAATTGAGTTGTTCACTCGTAGTATTAAAAAATTTTCACCATAAACTGAATTATTAAGTTCGCATGTTAGTAAACTTTGTATACAAAAGCTCTTGTATTATATACACAAGAGGTCTATGGAGACTTCAAATTCTCATTTTAAACTGTTTTGACAAATTATTATGAGAAAAGCTCTGAGAAATTCAAATGTTTCTCTAGTGAAATCCCCTGATAATAGTTTTTTCAATTCAACACTTCAAATGAAAATTTACTTTGCAAATTCCTTGAATAATAACATTCCGAGTCTTATTATGAAATTTTTTGCTAAAATTTTACTTTTAAATTTTTTTACTTGTCAGTTAAGAGTCATTTATTTCATAGCTTCGCGATCAATATTATTTTGTACAACAGCTTAACCTCACTTTAATTTTCTCTATAAATTTGCCAAAAAATTTGAATTTTCAAACAAATATTTGTAGCAAACTCAAATACACTTTTAACTACAATTAAGAAATAAATTTAAAATTCTACCATTGATAAAAAAAAATTCAATTGCTGATTCGAAATCTTTTCCAGCAATTGTTTTCAAAGTTACAACTTTCATTGGCAATATAATTTGAAAAAATTGTTGAGGACTTGAACTATTTACTTCTGAGTGTAAGCTTAGCATTTAACAATTAAATGCTATGCAATTGAAAATTTCAAAACCAAAATATTCTGAATTCAGAACAATTTGAAAACATTCTGAGCTTTCTTTGTTCGTATACTTTTCTGAAAATGACACGAAATTTTCTAGCTTATGTCGCTCTAAATCTTTAACAGTGAGCTCGGATCAGATTTCATGACACTCGAAAAAGACTTAAGCGTAAAACTTAATTTATATTAAAGGGAGTCACAAAGTACAGTGAAAACTTTTCTACGCGTCTTCGAGAATTCAACATTGAATTCGAAAGAAGCTGGAGCACAGTAGCTACGATACATTTAAAGCCGGCTAAATCCCAGTGCGGTTAAAGAAGTTTTTCTCTTTGCTGAGTTTCGACCGAAAAGAGTACACTAAAAGCGCAATGAGCCCCGCACTCATTTCCCCTGCTAGTTTGATAGATGCTCTCGGCTAAGATCGTGTCCAAATTGAAGTTTCGATTTCAACTTGGCTTTTACTTCAAATTCCCATTGCTTTTCATAACAAAAACGCTTTGTGAAGAAAAATTTTACGCGGTTTCAACTTTTTATTCTTCTTTATTTTGCAGTTTTTGCTTTGTCAGTGAATAAAAAATGTTGGAAGACACAATTGGAAGACAGTTTTGGGATTATTGAATGATGGCTAGAGATGCATACTATTTGCAGCGAATGTACGCTGACAAAAAGCGATTGTAACCTGAATTCATTTCAAGGTATTTACGCGACACGCATTTTGAATTAGCGATGGCGTTTTCGCAATTTCTTGATTTCGTTTTCAAATTTATGCTTTTTACATTTTTTAGTTTGTTAAGTTTACAAAAGGAGAAACGCAAGAGAAAGCGCAATTTGCTATTTTCAGCAACGAAAGTGATCGCAACGACGCTGTATCGCTGCGACAAAGACCAAAGAAGAAAGCGATTTAGTTGTCACCGAAAATGAGTTATAGTTAAGCAGAGACGACAAAATATAAATACGAAAACTTTTTGTTCACTCGTATTTCTTATCTAACCTCAGGTTATTCATTACGAGATAGGAAAATATTGGAAAATATAATTTAGAGCTGACAATAAAAATGTTTCATTTAAATATGTAGTTCATCACTTTTTCACGCTTCGAATGGAAGTGATCGTGTTCTGATTTTAAGGCTAAAAAGCCAAATAGAGAAGCGCTCTTTGTCATATGCAATAAACTTCAATGTAATTTAGACTCGCATTCATTCACTCGCTAGTTTCTATGCTTGGCATAGACATAGAAACCGAATCCAAATTATTTCATTCTTTAAGAGGCAAAAAAAAACTTTTTCGACTCGGTTTTGGTTTACAACAAAAAGATCGCGTTTTTGTTGAGGAAATGGAAAGAAGGAAAGTAAAAACTTTCGCTTCTCTCATTATTTAATGGTGAAATCATTTTTCCAATTCTAAGCTTCGTCTCTATTCGCACAAAGAAAAATTAAGTGCTTGTTTTGAAAAGGAAGTTAAGAAATGAAAGTTTAGAAGAAAAGCAAAGCGAAAATCTTTCTAATATCAGCTCAAAATTGAATCGAGTGATAGAAAAATGCAACTGAATTTGTTTTTGCTGCTTCGCGTTAATTCCACTAACCTTCTCAAACGCTTTTTTCTTGCAAGCGCTTTCAATCTTGGCACTCGTGAAAATGGTGAAAATATGTGTATACAGCTTCGAACAAATTAATTGATCTTCACTGCCATTCAGAGGCTTGGTTTTCAATGAATTTCTCTTTATAGAATAGCCAAATAATTTGTCCGAAGCGTTGCGTGTTTCAAATTTTTGCTTTTCTACGCTTAATCGATGAGTGCAAAATGATGTGAATCGAACTGATGTTGCATATTGGAAAACTCAAAACCGCAGAAGAACGTGAATGCAGCGATAATTTGAAATGTGGTTTTAAAGTTGGAGGAAACGTAAGTGTGTATTCCATGTTCGTTTCGCTTGCAAACTTGCGCCAGAAACGCGAAAAAATGAAAAGCGATGCTTTATCGATCGAGGCAAGAGTAAAAGCGATTCCATTTTTAAAACATTGCATTAACATATTTACAAAAATTTTTTACTTTTTTGTGTGATTTTACAAAGTTTGATTTATGTAATCTAACGCGAAAAAAAGAGTGTAAAAGTAGCAATGAACAGTTTGTATTGTTTTAAGATTCATTACGTGTGATATTGACTTGAATTAGTAACGAATACTTTGGTCCACACCCTGAACGTGGCGAACGCAAATCATTCTAAATTATTGAAACCAAAGTGTGCGAGTGTGTGTGTGTGTGTGTGCGATACATGCACAATGGACGCCAACAATAGTGTAATTATCCAAATTACGTTTTGAGCCTCATTTTCTTGGAACACTCACAAACATAAAAATCACGTAAAAATACACGTTAAATAAATGATATCGAGGGTAATAGTTTACAGCGGTCACGTCGGGATGACTTAACGAGAGCTGTCAGCTTTATTAGACATCGGTACCCGAGCTTATTTTGCCAACGTCTTGAACAATGGTCATCGACGATTGTTCCTCGATCGAAACCGATTCCAGCGGTATCTTTGAATAGAAAGAAGGTAAATTGTGCGAAACTTAACGCAGCGCTTACCTCGCTTCTCGCTAATGGTTCGCTATCAAATCTCCGCTTATTTTTCGATTTTTTCGCTTTTGCTTGTTTCTTGCTCGCTTTACCGCTTATATCTCGAAACGGCAGAGACGGCGACTGCTTCCATTTCAAATCTTCGCCAGGCAGTGGATAGCGAACGAAAAGCACCAATTGATATGTTTTGTACACGAACAAGCCCAAAGCTCTGAAAAGAAAGAGTGTAAATGGGTTCTGGCTGCTCACTGCGCTTGTTTTCTTACATCGCGACCAAAGCTCCGACCACAAATAATTCCATAATTTAATTATTCGAAAGGGTTTTTCGACGCATTAGGTCTGAAAAACTAAGCGCTGCTTTAGGGTGTGGCGAGTCTCTGCTTTCTCCCACTTAATTACAAAAACGTTTCGGTAATCATGAAATAAAAAAAGATGTTCACGTATATCAAAAATGAAAAACTCGCTATTTAAACAGAGCAGTTAATATTGAAATGTGAGATGAAAGTTTTTAAATTCAACTATTCTCCACTTTCCTGGTCATCTCCAAAGTAACCGAAAACAGGTAGTCGTAAATGCTTCACGTTTTACCGGCTCTCGAATTACCTTTCAGGTGATGTTTGCAGCGCTCTTTTCAATTTCGGCTTTTCACATTTTTTTCTTCTTTCGCTGTACAGATAAAATGATAATTAAACAATTCTTTCGATTGTAATTCTCACTTGATTACAAGCAAATCTCTTACTACACAAATCGACAAAAGTATTTGCATTTTCATCACTCTCTCGCCTGTTTATTACACAAATGCGTTGCGAAGTGCAATTTTTCATTTCGAATCCAAATTAGTGTGAAATAAATTTTAACAACAGTTTGTATTTTCTTGTCGAAAGAGAAGCTGCAAAACGAAAACGATTCAGACTTGTGCGCATCTTAGAAGAAAAAGCAACATTGACTGCAATTATCTTAAAGATGTAGTTGTAGTAGTTGTTTCAGCGAAATTATGCTCCGCTTTAACGCTAAGAATAGCGAAGAAAATTAACACAGATTTTGACCGAAACGAAACGCAAACGCTTAGTTTTTTTTGCACACTCAAAAGCAAATACTTCTCATTCTCTTCAGCAGCTCTTTTGTGCAATTTAATGACGAATAACAAAGTTTTGTGGTCATTTGTCTTCGCTTTTCGCCTGTTTGTTCCGTTTTACTTTCACACTCATTCTTCGTTTTCGCTCAAATTATAATCGTGATTTGCTTAAGTAAAGCAAACTGCCCATCGCTTAGAAAGCATGCACACAAATGCTCGAATTACATTTGTTTTGTGCTCAATGAAATCGCAAAATGAAACATTTTGCAATCGAAAAAAATGGACGAAAATTTATTGTGGGCAGAAGTATTTGCGATTGCAACTGACATATTGACCTTTGGTAGTCTCGGCTTAATTTCGTTCTTTGCTTTGGCTTTGTTTTGAAAGAGGAATTTTTTTTTCGCCTCGGATCGATTGTCTAGCTTTTCGCTTTTTGAATAAGTAAAGTGTAAAAATCGTTTGATCAACGTTTCTCTAGAGCGCTTATTCGAAAGCTATCGATAGAGTATCGCGCGGTGAGCAATTAAAATAGTAGTCGCAACGGCAACACGAAGATGCTTACGCTCTAAATGGCAATTAAGTGCGTTTAATGAGTATAGAAAAGGCGAGTGAAAAGCGATTTTTTTTTTCAGCTGCAATATCGCCGAACACAAACAATGTCCGTCGCCGTACGCTGCATGTGTGCGTAGAGGAAGCGAAACAAAGGTGGACAAGCATTGTGTGACGAATCCGCTAATGTGACTTTTTTTTTGTTTCGCTCATCAATTCTTCTTTGCTCGCTGTTACTTTAATGTTGGCCGCGAACGAAAGCCTCCACTTTTGTTTGCTTTATCTTGGCGCTGAAAAAAAACAAAGAAAATTTAATGAGCTTTTTTTGAATGAAACTTTTAGCGAAGTACATTTTTCACACAAATCTTTGCTTTATTTAATGTAACTGCTATTTGCGCAAATAAATGACTTCGTTTTCAAAATGAATGAATGAAATCAAAAAAAACGTTGAAGCTCTGTTTTCTTCTAATTTTTTAATCTATAATTTCTCTTCAGTAAAGCAACGGCTCGGCGAGCGCAGTGTAACGTTCTAAACGCTGAAGCTTAAAAATGTTCTACTGCTAATTAAATTAAATAGTTCGCTTCTTTGTTGCAACAAAACTCTTTCGCACTAATTGCAAATGTATGCAAATTTCATAGTCTGCTTAAGAGAGAGAGAGAGAGTGCAATGCGCTGCAATGTTCAACTCTTTTACTACCATTACACGATTAATTTTCAAAATTTCTTCTTACTTCGAAAAACAAAAGTTTTTACCCAAAAAAGAAAACTAAAAAGATTTGCTTGTTAAGCAAATTACTTAATTTAGGAAAATGAAAATTAAGAATAGCACACGCGAACAAATACGAATAATTAAAAGATTTTTCGAAGATTTTAGCTTATTTAATAAGAAAAGTATTGAACTGGTTCAAGAGCTTTTCTCACAAGAGTTCGCCCAAAAGCAATTTCAAATCCGAAATGAAACATCCATGGACGTTTGTACGCATAATGCGCGAGAAAATTTTGTATATATGCGAAATTTATAATTTAGTGAATCGCGAGTTTTTTATGTTATTGTGAAATTGCTGCGTTGTTTAATTTCTATTGTTTAACAGTAAATCCTAGAATGTCTGTTTATTTGAAATAGAGCATGAAGCTAGCCTAACAAGAATTAAAGCCAGGAAAGAATTTATCAGATTAGAAACACAATTGTGAATTCGAATAATTTGATTAAAACGAGTGTTTTCCGAAATGAGAGTTTAACTTAATTTTCCCTACCGCAGCACTTGTTAAACGCTTCTCGTATCGCCATCTTTTAAACGCCGATATTGCAAAAAGTGTATACCGAGCGTTCACACTTCACTTGACTTTCGTAAAGCGTTTTAAATTAATTAAATTCGTTAACTTAATTAGTGTTGACGGTTCTTTCTTAGTTTACGCGCTCGAATAACTCTTAAGAATTGAATGGCTCTTTCGCTTCTCCTCGAATTCGCGAAAACACGCTTCGTTTAGTGAAATTGGAAAACAGTTTTAAAATGTTTTAATTAAAACAGTTTTCGGCTTTAAATGTTGTAAAATAATTTTGATTTAGCTTTTCACTTAGTTTATGATCAAGTGAAAAGAAAACATGAGAAATATTTTTGTTTTCTTCGCAAGACCAATGAGCAAAAACGTGCTTTGATTGCTAAAAAATAACTTTTGTATCGATCGATTGAGAAGTCGCAATCGGTTTTACTTTGTCATTACATTCTAAAAGTTGTGATTTGCACGATTCTGAAATGCAGTCGAGTTTTTCTCTATGAGTGACTTAAAAGTGAATAAAAATTTATAAACTCTTCAAATTGTCTACATTGTCTCTTTAGAAATAAATTATAAAATCAATTCTACGTGAAGCGGCTATAACGAGATGAGAATTAAGCTCTGAATTAGAATCTCATTTTTCCTTTCAAATACTTAAAATTCTCACAAATTTTAAAATCAGAATGAGTTCAAATCTGCTTAAAATTTTTTGCTCTTAAAGCTTTTCGCGCATTTCTTCATATTTTTTAAGCACTTGTAAAGTTGCTCTAAAAATTGTCTAAAAACACTTAAATTTTCAGCTTTTAATTACAAAACTAGTTGAAGAAAATGTCATTTGAGCTTTTCTGCAAGTTAATCATCGTGAAACTAATGCACAAAACGTTTCAAATATCTGAAAATGAATGTATGACTGTTTTACCTCAAATCTTCTTTTCTAATATTTCAGTTACTCACTAACTCGAGAAACTTTGTCAAATATCTCAAGTATTAGCTAAAACTTCACAGCTATGTGACTAATTTTGCATAAAGCAATTTTCAGTATTTTCAGCAGTACGTGTGGCATTTGATTTACAATTAAGCATGAAAAAAGTGAACACGAGATGGGCAGGCGTAATTGGTGAAAATTTTTTTATTAAAAATTAATTTATTGCAGAAAAACCGCCCATTAGAAGTGATAACGATTGCTGGTGACAGCGAATAAGCCAAAAAGAAGATAATCGTTACATGGCGAAGCACCAGCCTCTTTTGTTCGCGAAAGCTTAATTAAAAATCGCCATATTTGTTTAAGTTGTCAAACTTTTGAATCTCAAAAAATGATTAATTATAGCAACGATTTTGCAATGCAATGCTTCCGCTCGAAGCGAACTTTTTTGTTTTCAATGACTTAATTATGATGAATTATGATATTCAATAAGAAATCAAAATTATGGCGTGTGTGTTTAGTTAATTTTTGACATGTTTCTGCAACAAGCCATCTTAATTGGGCAGAAAATTAAAACTTTCAAAATAATCTTTTCGCTTCGCTTGAATCGATTGATCATGTTAAAGTAAAAAATGCTTCATTACGTTCTTTATGGTCTTAATGAACTCTGATTTTAATGAAGCTCTTATTTTTGTTTGCAAATCTCGAAATTCATCGCTCTTCGCGCAACTTCTTTTAATGGTTTTTTTACTTTCTCAAAACGCTTATCTTATATGAAAAATAATTTTTCGACTACAGAGCGATTGATTGTGCAGACCTATACAATGTAATTACGCGTAACAAAATATTAACTTCAATCATTCAAAAAGTTTTGTTAAAAAATTAGAAGCGATTTCATTACAAATTTTTATCGCTTTAATTATTTTCGTCCATACTTTGTGATATGATAGAAGCATTTTTGCGAATTATAAAATTTCTTATTTCTAATTTCAAAGGAAAAATTGTTAAAAAACATAAAGTTAACATGAGTAAATCTTTCTTCAATGGCATTAAAGCATCTATCATTTTAGAACTTTGCAGCCTCAACTTTTTCTTGATAGCTGCGCCTTCAACTCTCAACTTTCGCCTTCTCGATTTGGATAAAAAAGTGGAAGTTGGCTCGAAATAATGTTAAGGAAAAATCTTAATCCTAGTCGAGAGTAGGGCTGAGATCCCATCCTAGCTGTAAGCCGGCAAATTTTGAGGTAAATACTTATCATAAAAAAAAGAAGCAAACGCTTTTCTGTATAACTTTTCGAAATTTAAATCTTTTAAATAAGAAAAAATTCTCAAGCTTTATGGGCAATGCTAGACGACTCATCTCTAATAATCGATTAAATCGCATCATATTATTTGCACAAGAAATACAAGAATCAGTAACTAGCTTCAAATCTTGAGAGTGTTTTTTCTTCTTTATAGAACTTTCAATCGATAACAATTAAATTTGGCTTATCGAATTCCCGATCCGCATAATCTTAGTGCTTTTGTTTTTGACACAAATGTTTTGATTTCATTCCTATGGTGGCTATAAAGTTGAATTTTTTTTTTCATTTCCCTTGCATTATCTACAGACTTTATCATGACTAGTGAATCAATGGATAGAATGTTTCTTAATATTCTAAAAACACTTCACTGGCAGATTATTAAAGAATAAAGTAACAAGTCTGAAATAAAATTATTCAGATACTGATTCATTAATCTTTCAAATCTTATTATTATGATTATAAATTTTTATTTTAAAACTGAATCAAAATGCGATCAACTATCATCTTTATCATATTTTCTATCCTTATTCTAGTTCTTTAGAATTGTAAAGAGAGAAAAAATGAATCTGCTGAAAATGGAACGATGATGGTGTTTTGCCAAAAATTAATTTACTAAAATGATTCTTACGAAACTCTAAAAGAAATCATTGCTCGAAAAAGTAATAAAGTTAAAAGGATTGACCTAATTATGCATTGGGTTGTGTTATTTTTGAATTGAAAAAAATTTTCTTAAAAATTTTTTAATGATTCGAGAGAAGAGAACAAAAGAAGTCCGGAGGAGAATCAAATTTTTTTCCATTTCTGACCATATCAACTAAAGTGATCATAATTTGCAATTTCTCTAATTTACTCTGTTCACTTAAAAATAAAGCAAAAAATTTCTTTTTAATTGAACAGAGTGCGAATCGCTGTTTAGAGCAATGAAATAAAAGCGAATAATTTTTATTCATAATGTGAATCTGTTCAAAGTTATTTTATTCTAATTTAACTCTTTTTTGATTATTTAGAATTGGTACTTTTCAAGTCGAACGCAAAATTCAAATATTAAAATGCGAATTTCTCATCATTATTTCATAATTTAACAGAGAAATTCTATTAAAAAGTAACAAGCAATGAGTTACGAATCAAAGGTTAAAATCATAGAAAAGTGAAACGCATCGCAATGAGATAAAATATTGTGGAGCTAAATTCTTAAAAAAAGAAATTAAAATTGTAAAATGGAAGCTTTTGAAAGAAAATTGAAAAGCAAAAAGTTTATTTAAAAAAAGAGTAAAAGCGACACATGCAGTCAAGCCGTTTTACGCTCGATCGTTTTCGTTTGTTACACGGCCAAAAACTTTGAAATTTCAGAAGTTTCGTTGAACGAGAATTCTGCGCTCGAAGAAAGAGCAGAGAATAGAGAGCAAAACGCAATCGTCATTCTAATAGCCTATTGATTTCGAATGAAAATCGATTCGAACAGCAACAATCGATGTGTTTCTCTTCGGTTTCTTTATCGCAATTTGAATAACAAAGAAAAATAGTTTCCCTTTTCGACCACTTTTTTTGTCTCTGCGCCCTAAATTTTTGTTTGCGTTATTTGACAAAAGAAATATTGGCAATGGTAGCATCGTTTTGGTTTCACCAACCAAAAAAAAAACTTGAGAAATGAGCGCTTTTGATACATTTGGACACAAAGAATCGCGTTTCAAGCTAAAATTCACTCGTCGGAAACCCGGAATTTATCTAAATTTATTAAGCTTCAGTTTGAAAACAATTTTTGATCTTTGACTTTTTTTTGCAAAGAAGCGTATCGATCAGAGGGCTACAATGCGATCCATCGCTGACCAAAAAATATGTTCGCAGCGATGTTTTTCGCTTGAAATCATTTGAAAAAGTACAAAAAACAAACTTTAATATGTCTCTGCTCGAATGAAAAAATTAGGCATGCGTTGCTAATTTGTTTCTTCGTTGTTTCTGTTTTGCAAAAAAATAAAAAATTGCGAAATATTGAATTCAGAAAACAATGCGATTGCAGTTTTGAAAACTATCAAAAAACGCTTTCTTTTGCTTGTCGCTTAAATCCGTGGCTAACGATCGAAAGCAGAGAATAATTTGTTAAAACACAAAGAGCGATTGTACTTATCTCAACTACGCGCAGCTGGCACTCGTGGCTCACTACTGTTAATTAACGCTACTTTTTCTAGGACTTATCGAGCTCGTTGTGAGCGACAAGCAGCCCGCTGTTTCGTTCACGCGAATATGTTGAATTTATTACGCTTCCAATGCTAAATCCCGACGGAGTTTATATCGGCAATTCTCCGTACGCGCTTTTGCTGCATGCTATCGTTAAAGATCGATGTTTGCTTGCATCTCACTTGACTCTTGCTGTAAAATAGATAAAACGCTTGGCTATTATTCGTATTCATGATTTATAGCGTTCACCGTGCTTTTGCGATCGCTAAAAGTGATTAATTTACTGTAAAACTTTAGAATCCTCTTAGAATTAAATTTAATTTCATTATTTTTGACTTTTTCCTCCTACGAAATTGAAATTAATTTTACTTCGCTCACAAGAAGAGCCTCGGTTGTTTTGGATCTCAATCACAAATGCAACGATCCTTCTCTAGTGATGCATTCTACTTTTCAAAACCAAATCCCTGTTTGCGAATATTTCTAACACAACTACAGTGTAAGTAGTCGATTTTACTCTTGGAATAGTGCGGAAGAAACGAGTCGATAAACGAAAGTTTGTTTTGGAACATCACTGTGATACAGAAGATATGCACCTCAGTGTTTACTCGTGCAAGTTCATTCGCTTTTGTCACACGCAGTTTCAACGATTTTTGTCGATATCGAACGAATTGTTTGTTTCCTAAATTATTGAGCAAAATAAACGAAAACTTTCTACACCCTAACTACACATGCAAATGGTAATTAGCTTCAGTGTGAAAATGAACTGACGTTTTTAATAAATTGTAAAATTCTGTGTCGTGATTGCTTTCAGCTTGCTTCCTGAAAAAAAAGTTATACACTGGAAGCAAGCTTCTTTGGACGTTTCGATAAATCAACATTGGGACACTCGGTAATTCCTAAAGCGGAAGCGAGATGCATCCTTTCTCGAGCAAACTTCGTTTGAGTTTTTTGTTAGAAAGAGCAAAAATCAAAATAAGTTTTACAATTTTTTTCTCTTCAACTGCCGGACATAAATTTTGGACCACTGGCTTGCGGATGTGTCGAGCTGATCGTTTGATTTATTATTTGCATTAATATTCAGTTACATTTCTACGCAAAGAACATATTTTAAATTGTTTTCTGCGCTCGCCGTGAAAATGAATGCACGCAAAGCTTGTGGATCATTCGCAAAGTATAGCTTCAAAGTTGGTATTAGCATAAGCTCGCCATTATGCGTAATGCATAATAAATTCGTAAGGCTTTCAATTATATGTGAGCAACAATCGATGGAAATTATTAATTTTGCGAACCAAGCTTAAAGCCAACAAAAAACTTTTTTTTTTGCTATTCAGAAGCTCTTAAAATTGCAAAAAAAGAAGAAGCGCAAATTAAATCACAATGCAATTGTAGTTCAAACAATAATTATGCAAATTATATTGTGAGCGAAAAGCGCGAATTGCGAGCGAGAATATAAGCGAAAGAAGCAACGCTTGGCACAATGCATACAATTTTTCTATCTCGGATGGTATCAATAGTGAGCAATCTAATGTGAGCCGAACAGTGAATAAGTTTATTAATTCGAAGAACAGTTGATTGCGCGAGAAAAAGTGTAGTGGCGAAAATTCTTGGCGCAAAAGTAATGAAAATGGATCGATATGCATTGCAAACAGCGAGAAAACAGAGAGAAAGAGAGAGAAAACATTGAATTTGCAAGCGAAAGAAGTGATGGCAATGCAACAAACGATACATCCGTTTGAAAGCGAATGCGAAACAAAAACATCAATCGAGTACACGTGATATGCGAATAAAACTAAAACAAAACAGAAGCGCACATTTGCTTAATCTTATATCTTCGCTCTCAAAATGATGTTTGATGCTCAGACCGCTCGCTTTGCATCACTTCTACCGGTGAAGCTCTGAGCTCAGATCGAATCGCGCTACTCGTGAAACAACTCGGTGGAGGTTCTTGCTTCCACCTTCGAAAGTGAGTTTGCATATAAATGCGTATGAAAATGATCGCAGTTAATCAATGGCGCAAGTGGATAAATGAGAAGAAACGAAAAGATTTCTCTGCGCTCGAAATCAATTTAATTGCTCGAAACAAACTTTTCGCAATAATTTACTGCGTTCACGTCTACTGTACGCCTTAATAAATAACTCTGTTAGCTTTCGTTTCGTTCTTATTACAGCACAATACAATGTTTAATTGCCTCCTCTCCTATTTGAAATCAATGCAATAATACGTGTATTCAATCTGCGCTTTGCACTTTCGCCTCATTTTTTCGCTTTGCTTCTTTTTTTTTGCCTCCGTTTGAGAAGAAGACGATTAATAACTGCGTAATGTACAGTTTTGACAGAGAGAGAAGCAAAAAAATTGAGAGAGATACATAAAGTACAAGAAGTAAACGAAAAGAAAAGCAAACTTTGTCGTCGACGTCGCCGTCGTCGCGAATGCACTGTGCCCACGCTGCGTTCTATTCTATGTACAATTATAACAATATGTTGAAATGAAATCAAGTACAAAACAGACACATAGAGATGCTTGTGTGCAGTGCCGTCGCGTATAGTGCGCATTTAGTGCGCCGCTAAATGCTTTCCGACCGAGATTTTCGCCGCTGCTTACTTTCTCTTTTCAAAATTGCATAATTACGCTTATTGTAATTAAGTTTAAATTTGCGATTAAAGCGGACACGAATGCATCAAAAAGCTGAAAACAAAATCAATGAGCGTTATCGCCGGCGAAATGACCGCGGAAAGCGTGTTTTACGTAAACGGCTACAATTTTAATGGTGTTATTATCGCGAAACATTGTGAGAAGAAAGAAAATAATAAAAACGGCGAAACACACAAGTTAATGACTTGAAATTTCTTTTGTTATTTTTCATTTCAGAAAAGAGTGAAACATGTGTAAAAATACGTGGATTGCGATCGATACTGCAAACGACAGCGAAGAGAAAAGTTTTTGCGCTCTCCTCTTTTCTCTCGCTTCGAAGCAACTTAAATGTGTGCATTGTTTAATGACTGAGCATCACCACTTTCTCCTCATCGCACTCTCATCGCTCGCATCACTCGCATATCTCATCTCCTCTCACTTTCTCATTTCTTCTCGCCTCATTTTCTCCCTCTTAACACTACAATTGAATTCTTAACGAAACAATTGAGTTATTAAAAAAAAGCTCGAATCGTGAGCAATTTTTCAAAATTAGAATTGAAACACGGCGATAAATCATGTGAATACAGAAGTGAAGCAAAAATGTGCTTGCGTAAATAATATTCTTAAGCGTATATCGTGTATTGCTCTGGGTTTGTATACATTTTGTTCAAATATTGATGCAGCAAA
Source organism: Dinothrombium tinctorium (assembly GCA_003675995.1). Classification (NCBI taxonomy): domain Eukaryota; kingdom Metazoa; phylum Arthropoda; class Arachnida; order Trombidiformes; family Trombidiidae; genus Dinothrombium; species Dinothrombium tinctorium. The sequence continues at coordinate 8,321 of NCKU01001195.1, read as the reverse complement.
CGTATGCTAAAACAGTCGCTCGTAATCATATACTAAAAACGCAGATCCATAGCGAGATGTAAAACATCGAATCGAATTTTTGCGAAAGCCATTCGCGAAAAACAAAGCGCACAAAACTTTTTCTATTCGAACAACTTTTGAATTTTTCAACCGATACCTTTGCAAAACAGAGCTTCTTCTTATTCGTTTGCTCGAATCAATATGTTTTATTGCTAAAATCCATCATATCGATTTCGAGCGAAACTGAGCTCGTCTCACGAGACACGAGAGCAGCTAACAATCACTCAAACATTTTGACACCTTTAATCCATTACCAGATTTACACTGACATTTGTATAAAACATGCGCTTAATAAGTGTTCGTTGTCTTCGAGCGCACAAAATCAAAAACTGCGTTGCACAAGTACAGGAAAAGAAAGTGTCGTTCAACAACAAAAGCATTAATTAACAGCGATACTATTTATCGATGTAATTGTAAATTCAAACAAATCGAAATCGCTAATTAATTATGCGCAAAATAAACGATCCATTCAAATTCGGTCTGATTTCGAGACGAAATTCAATTTGAGCTTTTTCACGGCGAGTTATCCAAAAAAGTGGCGTTCGCTTTGTTCTAAGGTAGAATCAAATATCACCGCCTATTCGCTGTAAACAAACTGAAATTCAGCTGAAATGCTTTCAAATTTAGTGCAAAACGTGAACACGTTTTTCAAATGAAAAAAAATCGAAAGCAAAAGACGTGCTTTTCATAAAAGTCACATTGAATGCTGTTTGGCCACTTTTACGAGAAACTTGTGCGTTCTTACTTCGCGAGAAACAGAGAGACACGCGACTCTTCTCAAACTCTCTCTCACTTCTTGATCGCACTCGCTTCAAATGGCGTTTCAGGGTCCCACGTATGGATTGAGTCGCGAATGCCAACTAAAGGCAAGTTGTCGTTTCAATCGGTTAAATGTTCTTTCGCTTTCAAATGCTGTTCACTTCGAATATACTCGTTTTCTTTAATTACGAAAAAAATTCAAATTTTTCACTCGCCATACTTTTGCTTCGAGTGAACAAGCATTTGTTAAGAAAAGAAGTTCGAATTTTTATCAAATTCTGCATTTAAGCCTCGCTTCTGACAGGCACAGGCCAAATTCGACATCGAGTTAGCAATGCAGGCGATCAATTGGCTTCAATCGGTAACTCAAATCAAAATCGAACCTCCCTTTCCTGAAAAAGGTTTTCAAGACCAAAAAGATTTCGGAGAAGCGTTGAAAGACGGAATCGCACTTTGTCAGTAAGTAATCGTCGAGAATAGACGGGAAAACGTTTGCTGAACTGACTCCTTTATAGATTAATGAATAAGTTATCGCCAGGAGTAATTACAAAAATTAATACAGCGAAATCACCGTTCAAAGAGGTAATAATCGAAGCGAGCAGAAATTTAGCTGATCTTCGCGTCGAAAAGCAGAAATTATTTAGTCACTAGCTTGCTCTGTTAAAGCATTCGTGTAAGCCTAATTAAAATAAATCTTTAGCGTAGTTATCGCGATCATTTAGATAAAATTCAGCGAAAAAAAAACAACATGAAAATAATGTTTGTCGAAATCGTCGCTACTTTCTCGAGAGTCGAAATGCGATTGCGGTGTGCTAAATTAAGCGACTTTCATTTCTTTTTTTCTAGCGAGAGAATATCGAAATGTTTTTGAAAGCCTGTGAAGCGTATGGATTAAAAAATTGCGATCTTTTTCAAGTAAATGATTTATACGAATGCAAGAATTTATATACGGTAAATTGACGATTTTAAATTCGCTTAATTAGCTTTTTTTTTCTTTCGCTTTCGTAACACACTCGCAAAAATTGTCTCGAGTCGTGTGTCGAGAGCGAAACTGAAAAAATTTTTTTGCTCATTTCTCATCATTCTCATTTCGTTGAATTTAGGTTGTCAATTGTTTGCATGCTCTCGGCGGAATGGTATGCATTTCATGTTTTTCATTTCGAAATTTTTTTTAGCAAAATGAAAAAACACTTTCGCTACATTTTCCATTCGTTTGAAAGCGCAAAAATGTCGAAATAAACCGAAATCACGCTGCAATTGATGAATTCACGTTACTTTGCGAGCGAATACTTCTTAAATATCGCTCGAAATTGTTTCGCAAATTTATCTTCTCCTCTTTTCTCTCTCTCTCTCTCTCTCTCTCATTCAAAAACGAAACCGCAATTTGTTAGTCAATTACGTGAGGCAAAATTTTGCTCTCATTTCGCACTCAAATCACATTTATCGTTCGCATTTCGCTTTCGTTTGAGACATGCGAGCACATAAAGTACCGAAATAAATTGTGTTCGAAACGCTTTTTCGCTCGCTGCGAACCGAATGTATAAATCGAATCAATCATTTATGTAATTTTAGGCGCAAAAGAAAGAATTTAACGGACCTGTGATTGGCGTTAAGGTTGCGAAGGAGAACAAAAGATTTTTTCCGAAAGAGAAATTGGAAATGGGCAAAGCCATCATCGGTTTACAGGCGGGAAGTCATAAAGGAGCCTCGCAATCGAAAATGACTCCTTACGGTGCCTTACGACAGATAATACCTGACGGCAAGTAATCGACAGATAAAACATTTTCGCTTTCTATTTCATTGCCAAATTTCTATTCAATTTTTTTTTGTACAATATCTTGATTTCGAGAAATAAAATTCTCTTTGCTTGATAATCAAAAATTCATTTTCATTCTTTCTTCGTAACTCATGCTTTCAATTGAATTTTTCTTTTTTTCAAAATTTCAAGCTTCGCTGCTAACACACTGAAGAGTTAAAAAAATTCAATTCGAAATTTTATTTCGCTTCAACTCATCGCACAAAACAATTTACGTAAGTCGCTTACCGCAATTGCCATAATTAGCGTAAGAAAATGGTTCTGTCATTACAACATTCATAAGCTTCGAAAAGTTGATGAAAACTCTAATTTCTAAAATTTCACATCGCAATAGTGCTTAGGACAATCACTCAATCAACTTGCTTATTTATTTAAAAACGTTTTCACGAATAAATTATAATGTGGCAAAATATGTGAATAGCGTCGTAATAAATTCACATCGCGAGTGAAATTTTCGTTTTCGATGACGAATAAATAGAAAACAATTTAATTTTTAAATATTTGCTAGCTGTTAGTTCGAGATTCATAAATCGCGAATTTGTGTTTAGTTATGCACTATCACATGAAATAAGTTTAACTATTCATAAGCAAGTTTATATTCTAATAGAATTGTAGATGTATGAGAATTTGAATTTACAAAAATCGCTATGCTTTCGTTAAACATGTTTTCAGAAACGCAAATAAACGTTATTTACAAAAGAGATTTTTAATTTTCCTGAGGTTCGTCTTTAAAAATTAAGATTTTCATTCTCCGAAGTATTCCGCTGGCTGTTTTGCATTTACGATTTTTGCTCGTCAAAAAAGATTTTGTTTTAATTCTTAATTTTTATATTTCTGGTGAATTTTTCTGAGTACTTTCTATTAAAAATTTGCAAGTGAATATTTTTTAAACTTGATTTTCAAATTGTTTTTCGACCGAATTTTTGGTGCTGATGTTGAATTTGGCTTAAAGATTTACTCGAAATGTTTCAAAGCAATGAAAAACGCTATTTATGGGTGAGTGTAAGCAATGCTATTTTTTTCAAAAATATAGTTTACACCCGAATTGAATTCAATAATGTTTTCAAATGCGTATTTGCTCAACTTTTTGAAACGATTCGCTAGAAAAATATTTGAGCTTCAATTTTGCAATAAAAGTCGAGATCTCGACGATCTCTCGCTCAGTTTTCAATATAGGCTGCGACATCTTTTGTCACCGACCTAAATTGTTTTATTTGCCAAGCAATGTTTCAAAATTAAATTTGCAAAAATTGTTTTTGAAAACAAATTTCAACACAAAATTTGTGGGAATTTTTAGCGAGAACTTAAAATCAGTCTTGTCAGTATACCCAGCTATCTGTAAAATTCTGATGTTAATTTCAATTTCAGTTTCAATTAAATTCTTCTGAATGCAGGTCAAGTTAAAGTGTGTAAAATGTTGCAATTGTTTTCTGTGTACAGAAAGAACAAAATGTTTCGATTGGAGTGGGCTTAAAACTTTGTACAGTGCTCGACGTCACGTAGCTTTTGCTATTGTTACATTATTTTTCAAATATCAATGCCGAATCGAAACTTGTGTTCACATTGTTTACACTGACTAGTGAGACGAAATGAAAGAGATTTTCCCGATCGAGTTTATATTTGATCGAAAAAAAGTAGAAATCGTAATAAAAATTTTTCATAAAATTTTTTTATTGATAATTTTATTTATTTTCAACATTTTCAATTTAATTGTTTTCTCATTTTTGCTGCGATGTTTCACTTTGATTTCTATTTATTATTTAACTGATTGCGTGAAATATTTACAAAATGAAATAATCAGTTTACTAATGAGATGTTATTTCAAAAAATTTCGCGAACAAATACGCCTATCTATCTAAACTAAATGCTTTTATTCTTATCACTTCTAATTAGTCTTTAATTTTTAGCTCTTACAAAAGCATTTGCGCAAATTATTTTTTAATTAAGTTTTAAAAATAGCAAATTCATTTGTAATTATCTCGAGTTTTGCTTTTCTTCATTGTTTTAGCTCGAATTTCTCGTGCTTTCGCTTTCTTACGTTGACTTTTGTTTAAAAAACAAAATGCTGCGACGAGAAGACAGCAAATGACTACGATTGTTGTTGCTAATGAGGTGACAAAAATCGCATTCCATTCTCGCTTTTCCTGAGTTGAAAATTTTGGAGGCACATACTTTGAAGGCTTGAATCGATTATATCTTCGAGGAAGATTTAATTCTTTGCTGCGTTCAGGACAATTTTCGAGATGAAATATTCCGGTGTCCGATGTCTTACTGTAAGCATACGAAGATTCCGGCGTATAATCTTTGCTTTCCGGTGATTCTCCTTCGTTTTTTGTGTAATAATAGCTGTCTTTTAGAAAAAACATTTTGCCATCTAAAGCAAAGCTACCTTCCAGTTCTGGTGGCATACCGAGAAAAAAGTCGAAAATTTTCTTCTGATGATCGACCACTTGCCACATGTTTGCTCCTCTCAACATATTCCTTTTGTACGTTGAATAGTTTTCGCCTCCAAATAAATACAAAAGCTGAGCTTTGCTATCGTAAACTCCTGTCCTAATTCGTGCTTCTAACGGCCAGCTTTCAAAAACTTTTTCAACTTTGTCTGCCATTGTCAAAGTCAACACATCGTTTTCGTAATATTTGATCGTATCAGACTTAATCATAACTGTCATTACAGTGTTATTCTCGATCCAATTGAAAGCAGCGTCAATGTTCTCCATTAGTTTGTCATATTTCAGATCATTGTTTCCACTCACATATTTTACTTCTGATATTTTCGGCGCAGCAACTGGTAAACCATTTCCAACTGGAACAGTATAATAATAAGCCTCTCGAAAAAGAACCATTTTCATCGAATTTCTTGATTTCGCAGAAACGAAAAAGATGTCGTCAACTGATGCTTGATAACAAAACGAGTGCGGACAGCCGAGAAACACAGACGATTGCCAGCATGGAGGCGTTAAGCCATATTCATCTGCTTCTGTTTCGATTGCAAACTTTTTCAAGTCTATTTCGTAATTGTCTTTTGAGAAATGACACGCTCTACCATCACTTGTGAAGTACATTCCGATGCTGTTCTTGCTGATTTGATCGATTCCTATTCCAAATCCCGAAACAAGTAAACCTCGGTTTGTTCCTCTGAAAATCGGAAAAAGCGATTGAATGTCGTAAAGTTCGTACTCGTACGTAATTTCAGTTGAATTTTCATTGAAAGCGTCTTTTGTTTTTCGATAATGAGCTAAAAGCGAGCCATTTTTCCCTTTCCCAGCGATACGAATGGCTGAAAATACCTTCCAATCTTCTTGCTCTTTAAGCCAAACGTGCTTCGCTATTATCTGCTCAGAATTAGCGGATGTCGCAAGTAAGGGCTTTTCGTCTTCCGGAGGATTCGAGGTGAATCCAATCACCTTTTTGCCACGCTTTACGTAAAGCATCAATCCGTTGAGGGAGTATGCGAGGTCTATTTCTTCTAAAGACCCAAGAATTGCAGAAATATTCTGATTTTCTAATGAAGTCGAGTATTGTGGCGTGCTCGAGCCGCTCAAGTATTTAAATTGAAATACGAGTTTTCCATAGAAAACGAAAAGATTTAAATTACTCGAATCTCTTCCGATGCCTCTTACGGCCACTGCGGCATCGATTGACAAAACATTTTTCTTCGGGTACTTCGGATCAGCTTCACAATGGGGAAAATCAAAGCAACAATTTTTCATTCTGAATGCATGTAATCTATTCTGTTTTAGAGAGTGCACAGAAAATAAGAAAGTTAAGAACGTAAAAAGTAAAATCAAATTCGAATCGTTCATTTTTATGAAATTCTTGAACAATACAATCAGAGACACGAAAATTTTCTCATTGTTGCATGTTAAGTCTATCGAATGATTACAACAATGAGAAGATTTTTGTGTCCCTCATTGTAAGTGCAACAAAATGCGGTCGCGCGCAATAATCTCGTGAGTTTTTCAGATGCATGCATAGTTTGATTTTTGCCGCCCAGCCGAAACTTATAATACGCACCAGTGGTAACAGTTTAAGTGGTAATAATTCGAATACGACTTTTAAGATCAAACATAACTCGTTTAAAAGCGAGTCAATTTCCTCAAAACGAAGCCAATTTCCTCGTTCATCCTAATTTAAATTTTTAAAAATTTCATTGAAACTGACTATTGAGACGTGACTTGACTTAAAGAAAAAAGGATCAAAATTGACACAAAGAAATTGAAAATAAAATGAGCGAAGAATGAAGAATAAAACCTGTCCAAACTGAACTTGCACAAATCTTTAATCACTGAAATTTTTGGTTACCGCTTCAATTAGGAAGCCTTAAACATATCATTTAAATAATCAATTTATCTATTTAAATAATCTATTTAAACATCTTCTAACGCAGATTTATCGTTGCAATCAATTGCTAATTGTTTTTGAAGACTCGGATACGAACTCGCCGAGGTGTAATTTCTTTTTAACTTTTGCGTTTCTTTTCTCGTTTGGTAGCCGCGATATCGCGATTGAATTTTCACTGCAGCGAACTCTTTGCATTCATTTTCACTTTTATGTTTCTGCCTGACTTTACATTTGCATTCATTTTTCAGTTCCACATCTGACGAAGACTCTGAGTCCAAATCTGTGCTTTTCATTGAGTTATCGATGAGAGCGAAAGGTGCAGAAGCATAATTCTCACTTGTTTTACGTGTTTCACTCTTCTTATTTCGTCTCCAAAGCAACAATTCGTCAAACGCGATTTGTTTAGATCTTAATAATTGCGTCGAAGTCCAAAGTGTGAGAGGAACATCACTTTTACGGTACAAGCGCTTATTTCTTCCAAAAGGAAAAGGTAATTTCTGCTTTTCTTCGCTTTTCACATATCTTAAAAAAACAAGTAAAATGATAAATTTCTAATCAACAGTGGATTGCATTTACAGTAAAGCATCAGCGATCATCATTTTTACGCTATCGATTTCGATAATTTCATTCAAAATCGGGGGATTCAAACATGCAAATAATTCCATTTCAGTCATGAATTCAAATCTTATTTGCTGCATTAAAAAAACAGCAAATTTTTTTCTTTCAATCCAATTGGCGTTTAACCATTTGATCGCTGCAAGAAATAGAACCACTTCGCTAAAATTGAGAAATCGAGTGAGTCAAATTTGAACAATCGCAAATATTACCTTTCGACGTTAATTTCATCCTGTCTCAAGAAATTCGCTATTTCTTCGTGTGTTAATTTCTCAAAACTGTCGGTAATTAAAAGATTTTCAAAATCCAATGCAATTGCTTCTGTTAGAAGCTTGACATATTCTTTCCATTGATATTTTTGAGCCAAGCGTAATCTAAACAGCATTTGTAGAACAACTGCACCGAGTTTTGCTTCGAAAGCATCGATCCATCTGTCAGCAAAGTCATGCATAAAACATTTGATCGACGTTTCCAGCACTGGTTCAAAATTCATTTCTGTCGGTCTCATACTTCCTGTATACAAATATTCAACGATATTTTGAATTGCGATCGAAGGAACGTTTTTGAGACGAATTCTCGCAATCGGTTTCATGAGTTGATTATCTGATTGCTTCGCCAAACGATGGAAGAGAAATGGAATGAAGCAAGCAATGATGAAACGATGCACTTTATATGTGTCCTGTTCAACGTAGATCTCCATGTCGTAATACAAATTTCTATTGTTGTT
>NCKU01001194.1:0-27971 GCA_003675995.1 Dinothrombium tinctorium | reverse complement strand
TTGTTTAAAAGCAACTTAAAGCTTGTTATCAGCAGTTTTATTCTTTGCTCTCAAAAGAGTGCAATAATTAAATATCAAAAACTTTTATCAAAAATAACATTTATTTCGACAGTTTTTCATATGGTCCATGAAATTCTTTTCTAACTATTATTTCATCAAATGTCTCATTTTTTCTAACTGAGTATTGTCCGATATAAACATGAGTTTTATTTAAGATTGTCATGTTTGTAAAACCATAGTCATTGGTGCGAAATGCGCTCCATTCAGGTTTTCTATTATGAAAAGTATCGATCCACTTATGTCCCTTCAAAATACATTTGACGATTTCTTCAATAAACATAATAATAAATATACTAATAAGTTACTTACTGCAAACCCTGTTATTATGTGAACAGGTGCTTTTGGATTTTTGTATGGCTCTTTTAAACTGCCGTTGTAAACTTTAAAATCATAAAATGGCCAAAGGCGTTCATATGAATGCTGATGAGCCCAAAATTCGATGTCAACGCCATATTTGAAAAACAAATTCTCGAGGCCATATAAATGCGTTTTTGGCATTCCTTTTCGAAGCTGAAAGTTAAGAAAACGATTCTGTAAAGTGGTCTCTTAAAATTTCCCACGACAACTTCTTACCCTGCTGTTTTTGTTGGTGGAGTCATCGTGATTATCGTTGCTGCAAATCATTGGTCGATGACCAAATGTTATAATCCACGGTCTCTTCATTCTGTTTTCCGGTTTGTTTGCTTCTATTAAATCTCTTTCAAGCCATTGGTATTGAGTCATAATTTGACTTTGGCCATAACGCGTAAAGTAATAAAATTCAGTTGAAAAGCTTATTATATGTGCGGGTCCTATGTTAAAGCTGTAGAAGTAATTATTTATCGATTGATCAGCTTCATTGATCATTGTGAAGCGATTATTATAATTCGAAAAGTTGCTGTTCAAAGAAAAACAGTCAATCAAATATAAGCAACAATTTTCACATTTACTATCGTTGCTCATGATTTCCAACGCAAACCATATATGGAACCTTAGCAGCGATCGGCTCGATTTCCCTCATAAATTGATCACCAACTTTACCATTAGACTATCAAAATATCGCTTTTAAAAATTTGAAAAATTTAATGCGTTTCTTAAATTTAATTCGATTAGAGAGAGGCAAATCAGGGACAAATATGTTTTTGCAAATTTAAAATATTAACAAAAACGAGCTGAATTTAGTTTAATAACTTGATATAAACTCTGCTGGATGAGGTAAAATATAAAATCTTAAATATGTTCAATTTTATTAAAGTTTCAAATGGAATGCTAATAGAAAATGTGCAACATAATACTTACCGAGTCCATATTATAAGCGAAATCGCCTTTAAAAGAACAAGTTCTTAAGTCGCAACGAAAATCTAAAACATCTTACCGATATGAAAAATGATATCATATTTCTTCGCATTAACTCCGTCAATTAACCATCCGTGTGACCTGCCACCGTTTGATATAGTCGCTAAATCACCGAACAAAGCCCAGCGCGGACTCCAGTTTTCGCCATTTTTCATAGTTGTAAACGAATAAATTTTGCTCCAAACATTATTATTACCTACACAATAATCTAAAATTGCCTTTATATTGAAATTCTTCTTTTCACGAAATGGTCTGACTGTATGTTTGTCCGGTTTTTAAATTTTTCAAAAAGACGCGATGAATAAAAATTTCTCTCTTCTCCCTACCACCATCAATAAACTTTTTTTCATACCCATTTGCAAGTGAATCCAAACCATTCTCACCGTATTTTACTTGCGTTAAGTCAGCCGAACAAAGTGTAACCCATGTTATCACCATTTCACTTGGCTTTGCTAAATTATTGAATGCAAGAATAGAAAATTAATAGTTTTTGCAACGATCTTCGAAAATATTAAAATTACCTCCTAAAGAGATATGAATTTGTTCGGGTTTTAAATCACATTCGGAAAAACCTTTACAAAATAATGTAAAAATTGTTGCAATTATAAATATAAACATGATAGAATGGTTGTAATTTTGATTTATTATTTAGCACCTTAAAAGATATCTAGAGCAAGAATTCTTGGAGGAATGAAGTTGTTTCATTTGATAAAAAAAAATATTTTTTCAGGTTTTAACAATCAAAATAAAGTTTAAAGTCACATCGAATAAAAATAAATAAAACAATGATTTGGCAAAATTCACGAAGTAAATGAAATATAAATGCAGCTGTTCAGAAATTAAAATTTACTTTTTATCTTACGTCAAAGAGAACTTGAATGTTATGTTTATAAAATACAGGCTGCGTGAATTAAAACGCAACTCATGTTTCATCAAATAACAAAGAAATTTGAAATCACACAATGTTAATTTTGCTCTTAAAGATTAGCTTGATTTTCGCGAAGTACTTTGACAACAGGTTTTTCTGTAATCCGCACCATTCTCCTCGCTCATGCGGTAAGTCTCGGACCGAGCGAGTTTCTTGATATTTTTTCACCAACTTTGATCCAGAAATCTTGTTGATAATCTCCCTTTAATTGATCTCTCTGTGTTTAACAAATATCTTTTCATTGCTTTTTATTTTGTTGTTTTAATTTACTAAAAACAAGCATTTTCGCTTGAAAATGGCATGTTTGCGGAAAACCCGGTAACTTCTGATTGCATTGACCGATTTGTTTATTTTATGTGTCGTTTTGCTTCGCGAATGTTCTTACACAAATTTTTGAAAGTTCAAATATTTTGGTTTGACAAGTCAAAAGTTATTCGACTTTATATGGGTTGCGTTTTAATTCACACACCATGTAATTAAACATCTTGTTTTAGCGATTTCAAAAAATAATTAATTCTAAAATTTTCGGAGTCAAAAATTCATCTAAATTTTAAAATTTTATGCTTAAACAGAATTATTCATTTATCCTTTATTCATCCTTTTATCCAAGCATGCTTTTGTAAGATCATGAAAGTACAGGAAGAAACTAGGATGGATTTCACGTATCAACCATTATTTTATTGTACAATTAAATCAGGCGCATCTCGAAACTATTGTATTTCTTTCTGCTTCACGACAATCTTTATTTTTCATAAACATAAAAAAGTTTAATATTATTAATAAGAAAGTCAAAATACTTATTTTTGTAGTTGCTTAAAAGTGTATACGATAATTGGTACATAGGTATTCTTAAATGGCTGATTGACATCGATTTATTTTGCTTAAGATGCTTAATTTCAATTTAAATGCTTATTTTGCTTAAAACACTTAATTACTAAAAATCGCGACAAAATGAAAACAAAATAAAATGATTCCTTGCACAAATACAAAAAAATGAAATCCTTAAGCATGCTGAAAAAGTCGTAATTTTGATTTTCAACAAATTAATGGTATTGCTTCTAATTATTCTCAAACAACAAAAGCTAAATTTTCACAATAAAAAGTAGACGGACTATTGTTTAAACTCGAGCGCTTACTTGCAATTTCTTGCCAACAACTTTGAGCAATTACTTGATTTTTGATTATAATTTAGCAAACTTAATTTGTACTAACTCTTTTGTTGCGTCCGCGATCCTTAAATTGCAGTATGAGTACAGTGAATTGGAGAGGGCTCGGTAGCTTAGTGGTCTAAAGCGCTCATTCGGTTAGTAAGCGAACCTTTGTTCAAGTCCCGGGCTGGGCTCGCCTCTCCTTTTCACTACCGGATGCTACACTTTCACCAAAACATTCATTTAGAAACTGCGTAAGTAAATGCTTGTTTTACTTTATTTAGTACTAAAATTTCTGTTTAGAATGCTACGTTTTTAGTGCTTAGTTTAGCTTCCATAGTTAAAGAATAGAAACAATCTAATTTCAGAAATTAAGATTTCGAGCTCATTGTGTCTATCAAAACTCTCCTTCAAACTATTACTCTGAAAATAACAATAATTAATTAATAAAGAATCGAATTTTATAAACTGAAAATTAAAAATATTTGTACATTTATTTTTAACACAAAAATTTATACCAAATAAAATATTAATTACACTATAATTATAGAGCTTCTTTTGATCTTTTAAATAAAGGCGAAGCCCATTGTCACATTGCATTGTTACGATCACAAATTAAAATCATATTTCTTTATCACATTTCTCCAGATTCAAAAGTTTTTCTTCGATCGTTTAAATTTGATTTCAACGGAGGGCGCTTTCAGTTTAAATTAAATTCAATGTCAACTTGTGATAGAAGTGAATTTGTTCACTCAGTTATTCAACCTTTAAATGCCAACTTAATCACTTTTAAATTCATTTTTTGTTTTGTTCAAACTTATTTTCTCATTGCTATAATTACAAAATTACTTCAGAACCATTTCAGCGTGGAAAACTTTTGTGCACTGTGAAACACATCATGTCATACGCTCTGAAGAGATGGGCTTACAAATCAACTTGCAAAGCTCAAGCAATTGCTAAAATAATTCTAATAGAACAGTGAAAATTTTTTATTTTTTAATTTTTTTTTCTCAGGAAGAAGGATGTTTTTGACTTGATTTCATTTAATTTCATTAAATGTTATCAATTGTAATGAACATCTTAAGAAAATATCGAATTTGTTGAAGAATATTTTAAAAGTTTTTCTTAAAGGGTTTGTTTGTTTTTTTAATAAAATTATTCTTACAGTTGAGTTTACCAACCAAAGTTGATCATAAAAGAATAATTATTATAAAATTATTTTTAAATTATGACTGTTTAAAATGAGAAAATGTGATGTTAGTTTTTAAAGTCAGGATTAAAATAAAATAATAAAAAGAAATTTATTAAGTTTTTTCGCATTTATAATATAAAAAAAACATAATAATCAAACTTAATCGTGAAAAGATAGGTAAACGAAAGGAAAAAATATTTTTCTTAACATATATCCATTAAATAAAAATAAAAATGCGATATGGTAAAACGCGAACTCAAAACTCTAATTCAAATATATTAAAGTTATCTGTTTTTAAAGTAAAAACTTAGGATATAAAATGGTTAATTTATTTTATAAAATTAAATTTAAAATTGCTAAATTTTATTGTTTAATCAAAATTTCGCTTGTTGTTTAAATATAGAAGCTTCTTAATCTCACTTTTATCTGTATAAAATATAACCTTGATATCGTTTTAGTTTTTTGGGCGTTAAACTTTGATTTTAGGATTTAATGAAAATTATAAATGAGATCGGGAAATTCTGAACTTAAAAAGTAGGTTTAAAGCTTCATTTTTTCCATTTTTTATAAGCAGAGATACTGAAATTTCATGGATGGGATTTTCCTAGAAAAATCACGCCTAAATGCTTTTAAAAAGCTGTAGCTTGAGAATATTGTTGAAAACAAAATTGATTATAACGTGAAATAAAAAGCTTACGAATCTGGATTATTTATCGATAAGACAAATTAAAATTAAAATTAATTAATCATGAAATGAGATCAAAAAACTTTTTTAAGTTTGTGAAGGTTTTTAGTTTAAAGAGTTTAATTTTATTTTAGTTTTAAACTTTTACGTATTAGAAACGTTTTCTTTGTGACATCAAATGTTTGATAAAAAAAACTTTAAGATTTACAATAACTAGATTTATAAAAATTAAAAATTAAAATTTGCAAAAAATCTAACAAATTGACATTGAAAAACATTTGAATAACGTTTTTAGTTTTGAATACTAAATAACTAATAAATATATTATTTCAATTCATATCTAATATTTCAAACTTATTTATTTCTCGACTGTATGAAATAAAAAAATTAAAATTTCCATTGTACTGAAAAATTTCGCCAAATTCCGAGGCGAACACTTGAAGACCTTCCCTAGTTAGTCTCGATCCGAAGTTAGATTAGCAAGATTTAATAATTTGTGATATAACTTGTTAGAAAAAATAACGATTTTCTACCTATACTTTTCTGTTCAAAAGATAAATAAAATTTGTATTCTTCTCTGCTGATTTTAAAAATCTCACTTTTGAATATTTCGACCTTCTGCTTTGTAATTAATTTTTTTTATAAACTGGCAACAAGAATATAAAAATTCACTCCTGAAATTTTTCACTTCTATTCAAATATAATTTTTATTTGCATTTAAGCCAAAATTTCTAAAAAAATCAATAATTTGATTTTTGAATATTTTCTGCTCTTTTTAAATTTATTTATCAATTCATCTCACATGTGATGTTTTGAAAAAGAGAACGACATCAAATCTAATAAACAAGTGAGATTCCTACGAACAAGGAAATCCTCTGAATTTGGAAAAATTTTTCTTTCAAATTTTCATTAATTTTCATAAAACAAAAGAGTAAACAGGTACAAAAAAATATTGAGGCAACATTACCTCGAAGCATAAAACATTGCCTCTTAATATGAAAAGTTTTTTTAAAATATTTATTCGAAATTTGCGTTTCCAAAAAGCAAAGCATTTCTAATTGCGCAATTATCCAATTTAGTTTTTCGTTTCGATTAACCTTAAACTAAAAACCGAAACCCCAAAAAATTGTTTACACAATTACTTTTGTCCGTTCTCCATTCGATTTGTGATTTCAAGGGTTTCGATTTTATTTATTTTTCTATTATTTTTTTGAATTTTATCGTTTTCATTTTTCCCTGAAATGTTTTCATACTTTACAAAAAAATTTGTTGAAATAAACTCTAAAATGAAAGAAAATGTGCATAAAAAATATTCAAAGCATTTTATCTTAGTAAATAGCGAGAAAAAAGTGCTGCAAATGAATGAAAACTATTTTTATTTTAAAAAATTATAAATTTAATTAAATTAGGTGATTTTAAAATTTAAAAAATAATGAGAAATTCATATTGACAGCATGCGCAAATTAAAATTAAAATAATAAATAAAATAAAATGAAAAATTCGCACGATGCTTTAAATAAGGATTCAATTTTCAGTTTTAAGTGTTAAATGTTATAAGTTGAATTTTACATTGAAACTTAAGGAAAGTATAAACAGCAAAAAGTATTTTGTTATTTTCTGGCTGCTTTTGAATTTTCTGTTAGAAATAAAGTCGACCTCAAGGTGATGTATCTTGAAAATTATTGCCTTAAATTCAACCTATAAGATAATAGAATTTTTAAATTTCAAAGTTTTGGTAGTAAATTTGTTAAAAAAAATCATGCGATTAAGCGATTACCGCATATTATAAGCGATTACAGTATAATCTACTTAATAAACAAAATACTTCATAAATAGTGGCTTGTTCATCAAAACATGAATTAGAACTTGATTATGAAAGTTAAAATTTGTGGTAGGGCAACAACTGTTGATTAATAAAATTTGTATAAAAAAATTCGAGGAAATAAGTTGAAATATAAGTTTGAAATGCAATTTCAAATGAAAAAGGCAAGGATAAACTCTGCGATTTAATAAAAGAAAAGTTTATTTCCGATAATATAAACACACATTCGAACACAAATAATTTTGTTTATTTGTTGTATTTATTCTGGTAAACTTTGAAATTCAAAAGAAGATATTAATTAAAATTTCAAACTTTCAAGTCTTTTATTTTTGAATGTAATTCCGATTCCGGAATGATGCATGTGTTTGATTGTTTGAGAAAGCACAAGTTCTTACTAAAAAGGGTTCAATAAGGAAGCTTTTAAGATGAAAATGATAAAAGTGAGTTTAATACTTTAGTTTATATTCGTGTCTGATCCGAATTACAATTCAACTTCTTTGAAGTAACTTTTCAAAGTAATTGACTTTTTTAAAAGTAAACTCGAACTTTAATTGTCGTACAGAGTAGTTAAATTTCAAAGAAAAATATTGTTTAACTAGAAACATATGCTTTTGAGCTATTTTTACACGGTCTTAGTAGCGGAACTTGATAATTTTGGGGTCAAGTATTTAAACTGTTTGAATAAATTTGTCTTAAATAGTTTTTGATCATAAATAATTTTGATTTTAATAAAGTTTAATTTTTAGCGACTCTTTCACAAGTGGAATTTCAAATAAAACTCAAACTCGCAGAAAAATTATGGGAAAGATCATTTTTATATTTGCAATAAAATTGCATAATGAATTACCGAAAGATGTACAAGTCTTCTTAGAAAAAGTTTCTGTGTGCGCGAAACTTTGCGCACAAGCTGCCAAATTTATTGCAAACGGAGTTGTAAGTAATGAAGAACATTTCAAAAATTATATCAAAAAAGTTGAAAACTAATCGATTGAAAAATTAAATAATTTATAATTTCTAACTGAGTGCATTTCAATTAATGTCTTGTTAGGTTATTGTTCTAACTTAAACCAATGTTCAAATTAAAAGCTATGAATCAGTTTCTTAAGAGTGAATTGTTATAAAAATGAAAGCGCACTTTATATGAGTGTCGTTATTGTGGCAAACTACAATAAAATAAATATTTAAGAGAATTATTTAATATGATCAATGTTAACCTAAACGCAAATTTATTGCTCGACATTTTCAAAAGCTTTTTTTTATATAGCAACGTTTTTACGAATCAAAGTTCATCATTTAAAATTAACTAACGAAGAAATTTTTCATGGAAGTTTTTCTGAATTGACGCTTTTTCGCGTTTTTCCTGAAAAAAAAATCATATTTCCTCATAACATTTGTCTCTACTAATTAATTATGTATTTGATCGATAAATAAGTGAGCGATGCATCTCGATTGGAAAACTGAAAATTTAATTTATGAAAATTAAGAAAAAAAATGTAAAGTCAACGCCCATATTAATTAAAATAATTAACGCGTTAAACGGTGCAAACAAACAAGCGAACAAACAAAAGCGGAGGAAAATTAAGCGAGTGACGGCCCGCGGCTGGACATTGGCGAGGAAGGCATCCGTTGCCGAAACCGAAAACAACTTGTTTTTCAAAAGTTTTCATTTCGTGCGCGTTGATAATAATAAATTGAAACAGAAGCACAGAGCGCACAAAAAATTAGAGTTTGGAAGCTGATACAATAGCAATACACTTCCTTCCCTCGCTTCCTGCGTACGGCACACAAGCCCCAACCGCGAGCGAAAAGCCCCCTCACTCGAAGCCTTGTCGTCGATGCATTTCGAACGGGATGTTGAAAAGCGCAGTTTGTTTAAACTGTCATTAATCGCGATCTCGCTTCAAAATCCACTTGAAAATTGTAAAAACATTTTTCAATTATTTTATTGTCGCTTGTCGTGTTTTGTGTCTCGACCACTCTTTCGAATACATTCACCAGAAAGTGATTCGGTTTTCAAAGGCGGAGATTTACTTTGCGGACAGGTGTACTTCGTTTCGTTTCGCTTTAGGCGTGTGTTCCTTTTCGAGAGTGGGAAAACTTTTTTACGAGTGCAGGAGTTTAGATTCGTTTTTTTTCGGATGTAATTTTAATTTACAAACGACGAAATTAAGTGAATTTTCGTTCATAAAATCAAGTGCCTCATGGCTGCGATGCTTTAAATATGGTGATGGCTTGAGTTTTTCAAACTAGCAGCAAAAGTAAGTTACGCGTTCGATTTTCGATGGGTCTTTGTGTACTTTTCGATAAGTGGAAAAGGAGTAAATGTGCACATCTAGCAATCACCATCACTTTGATCCTGTTTCTCGCCGATGGCGTGTGTGCAAACGGAAAAATAGTGTTTGCCAACGACCCTCCGAAATTGAAATTGCTGACGACGGCAGATGAGAAATTTTTTTCGTCTGGAAAAAGATACGTCGATATTGAAAGCCCGACATCGCTTCATCTTCGATGCGTCGGCTTCAAGTCATTGACATGGCAATATCCTCAAAATCAATTCGTGAGCATTATTAAACATTTTTGATTCGATGAATAACAGGAAAAAATTACTTTATTTTAGGAAGAATCAGAAAATATTAAATATTTGGCTAAAATTGAACACAAATGCATCAAACGCGAAGGAGGACAGCGGTGTACCTCCGATTTTACTTTAACGAACACAAGTTATGAACAAACGGGTCTCTACTCGTGTGTTTACAATGGTTCGGCTTCGAAATTAAGTTTCGACAATTCTGACAGCATTTTTGTATTCGTTAATGGTAAAAGCGCTTATGACAAGAGAAATACTCACTTTTTCTTTTCATTCAAAGACCCCGTTAACCTTCTGGTGCCGTTTGAAGGCAACAGTTACATATTCATTTCAGTTATACAGCATCGTCCGGCTACTATTCCATGCATGCCGACAAACTCTAAAGCCAACGTGACACTGTGGAAAGTGCAAACCACTACACGTAATCAATGTTTTGTTCATCATTGATTCTAAAGTGTTTTTTCTTAAGAAATTCAAACTGGAAGTCAATACGGAGTTGAGTACGATCCTACCTCAGGATTTTATTTTAGAAATCCCAATTGGGACCACGACACAACTTATTTGATATGCGAGGCTCGTCTCGGCAACATAACACAAGAATCAACGGTGTCTGTACATTGGTCGATAGAGCCGCTTTACGGACTTCATCCAGCAATTAATGATGACGAAGCAAAGCACACTTTCATAAATGGAAGCTTCACTCTCACATGCATTGTTCATATCGAAGTGGGTGTCTTAATCACCCTCTCTTGGACATATCCGGTTAAAAACTCTTCGCGAGTTGTTGAGGGAGAATCGGTTACGGAAAGAGTGCGAACAGATCAAACGGCACTAGAAACAGTGTCTAGGCGTTTAACTGTGCATAATTTGCAAAAGGAAGACGAAGGAATTTATTATTGTAATGTGACAGATGCAACTGGGCATATGTATTATGCAAGCAAACAAATTAGTGTCTTTGACGTAAAGTATAAATCGTACGTTAATTTTTCGATGGACTTGGATGTCAGTAAACCTGTGATAATTAACATCAGTTTAGAGGCCAAATTCGTAGTTACCGTAAATGCTGTTCCTGATGTTACTGCAGTTAAAATGTTTTGGCTCAAAGACGGAAAAAAGATTGCTGGTGTAAACGGAACGCAAATAGAAGTAGAAGACTTGGCAACGAAGCAAAATGTCCAAACAATGTTCATGAAAGGACAAGCTATACTCACAATTGCAAAGGTGACAATGGAAGATATAGGAGTGTACACACTCGTAGGAAGCACTCCTGATATGAGTACGAACATTTCAGTCAAATTGTTGGTTCAAGGACCGCCTTTGGTGAAAATACAAAACACGACTCAATTTCATATAATGAATAAGGAATATTTACTCAACTGTTCTGTTATTGCTTATCCGATGCCTTCTGTAAGGTGGAAGTGGCTTCTTTGTGATAGAGGACCTAACGAATGTGTTTCGAGTTCACAAAAAGAATGGGTCGATCTCGGCGACTCCTCAACAACTAACAACGAATCGATAGTATTGAAAAAAAATGAACAAATGTCACAATCCACTTCTCTTTTGAACACCACCGCTCTTCAAAGCGGCATTTATCGATGCTTCGCACAAAACATGAACGGAACTGTTTGGAAAGATCATTTGTTTATTGTAAACGATTTTAGTGAAGAAGGATTCGCATTGACTTCTTCAACAGATGAACCGATTGAAATGGATAATATCGTTCTAAAGTGCCAAGCGAGTACTTTTAACTATTCGATGTTGACCTGGTATATTGAAAAAGAAAATTCTAGTCTTCAGTTGTTAACCGAGAACAAACCAAAATTAACGATAACGAGTAGTCAAACAAACTATTCTTTAACTAGTGAAGTTAAATTAGCCAAAATTTCAATGGAAGATAAAGCTAATTATTATTGCAACGCTACTGCGAAAAATCAAAGTTTACAAAATGGTCGTTTTGAATCACTTTTTCTGGACATTAAGAAAGCTGAAGCTGCGAAGATAACAGCCAGTAATATGAGAGGACAAATTCTTGATGCAGCACAGTCCACAATGCTTAAGTTTTATTGCGAAGTTACAGGCAGACCGCGACCGAAAATTACGTGGTATAAAAACAATAAAGTGTTCAACATTTCTGGAATTTATGGAATCGATTTTGACAAAGAAAATCAAAATCTTATATTTAGGAGGTTGGTTGTTGATGATACTGGTCGCTACAGATGTGAAGCGTCCAATGCATTAAACACTGTTTATCGAGAGGCAACATTGAAAGTGAATGGTGGCGAAAATGGACTAACTCCAGCCGGAATTACTGGAATTGTTTTATTTGTTGTTGTCGGAATCGTCTTTGTAATAATGGCCGTGTTCTTAGGTAAAAGAATACGCGAGGAGCGAAAACAGAACAGAGAGCTTGGATTTATTAACCAGAGTTTATTTGATCATGGACAAATCGAAATGTTTAATCCTGATATGCCATTAGACGAACAAGTGGAATTGCTGCCATATGATCATCGGTGGGAATTTCCAAAAGAAAGACTGAAACTAGGTCGAACCTTGGGACAAGGAGCTTTTGGACGTGTTGTACGTGCTGAAGCAGTTGGTATCGAAGACGGAGAAACTTCTACAACTGTCGCTGTTAAAATGCTAAAAGAAAGAGCAGACATAAATCAGCGAAAAGCGTTGATGGCTGAGCTTAAAATAATGATACACCTTGGAAAGCATCTTAATATTGTTAATTTGTTGGGCGCCGTAACAAAGAATATAGCAAAAGGTGAATTATTGGTGATTGTTGAATACTGTCGTTATGGAAATCTTCGTCAGTATTTGTTACAACATCGAGAAAACTTTTTAAATCAAGTCAATAGTGAAACGGGGGAAATTGATATGTCAATCAAGCAATCAGTATCGAGGCAAGAGTCGTCAAATTCAAAAACATCCCACACTTATGAAAACATTCAAGACCTTCCTGGTATCAACAATCCGACATATCAAATGAAATCTCCGATAAACAACAATGTAAAGTACGCTGATTTAATGTATAGTCAAACAGACGAGTCGGCAAACGGAGTCGTGATCGACGAATCCTACACTGGTTCTAATTCTGCTTCTAATTCTTCAAACTTCAGATCAGTAAAATTCAGTCGAAGTAATTCTTCCCAGAAGAGTAAAAAGGATGTCTCCGTGACGACGTGTGATCTGATTTGTTTCGCTTTTCAAGTTGCTCGAGGAATGGAATATTTGGCAAGGCGAAAGGTTTTCATTAATTCTTTTTCATTTCATTTACGAATTTAAATTAATTTGACCTTTTCTTGATTAGTTCATTCATCGTGACTTGGCTGCCCGTAATGTACTTCTCGCCGACGACAACATTGTGAAGATTTGTGACTTTGGTTTAGCCAAAGAGTGTTATAAGTATGATAATTACGTGAAAAAAGGTGATGGTCCTTTGCCAGTCAAATGGATGGCCATCGAATCAATTCGTGATAAAGTGTTTACAACAAAGAGCGACGTTTGGTCTTTCGGAGTATTAATGTGGGAATTTTTTACTCTTGGTGGAAATCCGTATCCTGGAATCGAAGTTAATGAAGAATTCTACAAGAAACTAAAAAATGGCTACAGAATGGAAAAACCAGATGCTTGTCCGGATGTAATTTACTCAATGATGCATGAATGTTGGAACGCTGAACCAAAAGACAGACCAGATTTTACTCAGTTGGCTGAAAATCTCGGTCTTCTGCTAGAAGCTAGTGTTCGCCAACACTACCTCGATCTAAACGATCCTTACCAACAAATGAATATTCAACTTCAGCAAACAAGCGACTATCTGCAAATGAGTGCGCGTAGTTCTCAAGAAGCTGATGCGTACTTGAACATGTCACCTAGTAGTGAATCTGAATCAAGACCGAATTCCGACCCTTTGCGACATTATGACGCTGTCGGTGAGATAAGACCACTTTACGAAAATCATCCTGTTCCCAAAGAGCCAATGGAAGTTGTTCCTATGATACATTTTGATAATTTTGAGGAGAATAGTCCATCATATGCATCTGTGACCAAAAAGCACATTGTTTCTTGTGATGAAGAATACTTAAAAATGCATGATCCGAGCTCCTCACCGCCACCGAATTATAATAGTCTTGGAATCAAATGAGATCTCCAATCTAGTGTGCAAAAAAACTAAAGCAAAATTGCGGGTTTTTATTTATTTTTTACTAAGTTGACCAGTAAAACATCATCTTTTGAAAACTTTTGCCACTCTCATTTTAGACACAAAACACTCACTCATCAATGTTTTAACTGTTGGTCATTGAATTAACCTTTCATTTCATTAATGTAGCCAATGTTTACAAAAAGAACGGTGTTCAATTTTTGCTTTTGTAACTTGAATGAATAATTTAATTTTTAAATAGATTTCAAAATTGTTGTATCAACAAACTTCTTGTATTGTGCTATTAATAGAGTTTTTGACGAACCCTTTTCGCATTTTCCTCAGTTTTTATTTCCATAATGAATACATACAATGAAACTTAATTAAAACGATAGCTAAACGCTTTGCTTTTGAGCGGAAACTTTTCATAGTCTCACGTTCGTCTCAATCGAAGAATGTCGAAAGTTACGTGCGTTTAAATGAAGAACGCAAACAGTCTCGATTTTGTGAACGACGAATGCATCATTGAATCGCGGCGAGCGCTGAGCGAACGGTGAGCGCGTAAGCAATGATCGCTCCCCAATCGCCTGTGTCGCGAATCGCGAACGCGAGAAAAGCGAAAGAAGCGAAAGAAGCGAAAGAAGTGAGCAAAAGTTTGTTTTCTCGGAAATCGAATGTTTTCCGAATTTATTTCGCGCATTTTGTCGCTGATTGCCTATTATTTTCGTCCGCTATTGAAAGCGTTTTTGCGAAAGACCACAGGTTTGTGCGAATTGCAAAGAGTGTGTTATCGCAACGAAAAGGGCGCAAAACGCACGACTGGAGTCGAACACTCGATCACTGCTTCGCGTTCTAAAGTTATTACCAGAATTCGGCAGAAATTTACCGACTTATCCGAACACAGCGGCAAGTTCTCCGTCAACAATCAACAGGAGGTGGTCAAATTGATTGAATTCGCTTTGGAAGGCATTTGTATCGATAAGAAAATCAAAGCAAATATTCATCGCGAGTATGATTAAAAACTTTTCGCTCTCTAACTTCATTCTTTTTGCCGCCGGTGTTAATAAACGATTGGTTGTGTTTTTCAGGTTTCTGGACGCCCTCAGAATATGCTTTCTTCAAATCTACGGATACAAACAACTCATTTACGAAGTGGATTCATTGAAAAATACTTCTTATGATGCAAACGATGCAAACCATGAACAAAAACTGTTGCAATTGTGGCACCTTTTAATGCCTGGTATTGCACTTCAATCGCGCGTCTCAAAACAGTGGACTGAAATCGGTTTTCAAGGGGAGGATCCGAAGACCGATTTCAGAGGAATGGGTTTGCTGGGTTTAGAAAATTTGCTTTACTTCGCGAAAACGTATCCTTCGTCAGCGAGACAAATATTATTGCACTCAAATCATCCTTCACACGGGTAATTTTCTTCAAAACTGGTTCTTTTTTATGTCAATTACTTTAAAATTTATAGATATCCGTTTGCGATCACTGGAATCAATATCACTTTTATTGCTTACATTTTGCTTAAACGTGGAAATTTAAAAACTCATTTTTACAACACTTATTTTAGTACAGTTTGTTTAGAAGACTTTCACAAAGTATACTGTAGGTTAATTTTAGTTTCTGCAAACTCAAGCTTTATTTAATTACAGGCTATTTATTTTTACATTTCGATCGCTTTTGGCTTAAAGAGAAGCCCAAAGATGTGATGGAATTTCGCTACATAAAAGAAAAGTTTGTGAACGAAATCAGTGCCCGGTTAACTGATCTATCCACTGTTTTGAAGATAGATGCAGTTGAAACTATTTAAAGTGCTATTAAGATTTTTTTTTTTTTTACTTATTTATTTAAAAGCTTTATTATTACAAACAGATTTAATTTATCTAAAAAAAAGACAAATTTGTTAAAATTAAGTCGCGTTAAAGTGCACTTTCAAGGCAATTAAAACACCAGTATTTGTATTATACTATGATCTCACATTAATTAATACTGAATACTTGAAAAAATCGCACCAATCGTTTTAAAGCAGAAGCACCGGAATTTAAAATAAATTTTCTTTTTTTCAATTGAACATTTTTAGTCCTGATACCTACCAATCGAGCCTCCGTTTAGAATTGTTTTCAAATTCTTTTCAATACTGCTTCCTTCTCGGATACAATAGTATTTTGAAGTATAAGTCCGTGAGCAACAAGCTGCGTGACGTGCAAAAAAATGTAAATTGTTTGTATGCTTGAAATTGCCATTTTACTCTACTCTAAAAAATTAATATCCAAACATGTATTTTGCTAATAGTTTAAATTTTTTACATATTTTCATTGATTGGTTTGAACGAAACCTTTTAATAAAATGTGCGCAGAACATTTGACCCAACTCAAGTCGATAGCGCTCTCAGCAAAAAAAATTCTGAAGAAAGCTTTGCAAAAAGGTGAAAACTCTCATTGATAACAGTGGAAATTGTATTCATATGCTTTAGACAATACACTTGTCTAAATTAACGCGTTTCTAATCTGTACGACGATCGAACTATTACGAGTGTTAGCGAAATATTCTATCGGCAGCAGTTTTATTTAAATTCTGAAAAAATCAACAAGATAAATTTTTTATTGGTATCAAAAGCAAAATCATTAAAGACGTGATGATCACTTAATAAAATATAATCATTCTTCACTTAACTAAAAGCATAGTACGAATCAACAATTCAACGATTGCTTTACTTAAATGCGTAGTATATCGAAGTGATTAAATTCTTGAATAGTATCGGACCACTTCTGCCGCTCAACTGAGCCATCAATTCGTAATTACTTTTTCCTTCAAATATATCTGAGATCATTAGGCGTTTGATATAAACATCAACTATAAGCTCGCGGTGCGTTAGGGCCCATTTTTGGTACATATCAAATGGTAAGTTGCTCATCGCTTTAAGCATTTTATCACAATTACAACAATGAAGCCGATGGTTCTTTCGTACTGGTTTGTTTACAAAATTTGAATTAACCTTCTTGTGATTTTCGGCGGTTACTTGCACCACCGACGGTGGTTCGCCAGCGGCTGCTGGTGCTACCGCACGTTTTGAAGTTACGATGAGTTTTACTATCCATAGACACAATTGGTTTGTCCTTTCATTGAGCACACCTTTTTGGTAAAATTGTAAATTCATTTTCACTTTATCGCCCAATTTTAAATGATGGCGGAAATCGAGTGGTAAAATATCATTCACGAGGCAACCCAAATGCTCTACGGCCATTACCGAGTAGGTTCTAATTTCGCTTCCTTGTTCATCGCTTAGTTCAATATTGATCACAGCTTTGGATTTGGTCACGCTTTCGACAACGCCGATAACGTTATCGATTCGCTCGCCACAATGATTTCTCAATATGAGACCCAAATCTAAGTTATCCTCTTCGGTTTGTTCTTCTTCGCACTCGTCTTTCGCTTCTTTATCGTAATCCTCATTTATTGCAATAACACCAGTATAATTGTCATACACAAAGTGATTGGGATTGTCGAGGAAAAAGTTCACGTAATCAACAGTAAATGGGTAATGCTTTTTGAACCAACTCTGCATTTCAGAACTACCGTTCGCGTTCAACGCGTTGATTAAATGCACGCATCGACTAAGTTTACCGCATTCCGAGTTTTGGTTTATTTGAATTTTGAAAAAGTTGATCAAATTATTTTTAATCGAATCGCTCATTTCTTCGCTCAGCGGCTGAATTTTGAGACAGAAGCGTTTTGACTATTGTTGCGAGCTTCTCTAATGGAAAACACGTGCCACAACAATGTGTAGAAGCGAATTGTTCATTGCACTCGCACTGCAAACCGATTTTTTCGTATGCATCAAACTGACTACGCTTTGCGAACTGCCAAAGCAAATGGAAAGCATTGGAAATGCTTGCCTTTTGTTATCTTTCCGCGAACAACAAAAAACCCGCTATTCGTTATTCACTGCGAACACCAACACAAGTGACGGGTCCGATTTCGCGCATAAAACATTATCGCAACAGTTTAATTTTGAAACACGTTTAACGTTGAAAACTTCGCTATTTAAAAAATCATTCACAGCTCGCCGCGTTGCTGCGAAGCAAGATGAGTGGACACAAGTTGGTCTGTTTGAGGCGAGTGCGAGCAGCGAGAGAGAGAGAGAGAGAGGCAGAAAAGAGAGAAAGAGGAGGAAAGCATTTTTGACCTGCAGCCAAACATTGTTTCAAAAATGAATTCGAGTGCGAAATACTTTTAAACGAATGACATTAGTCTCGCGGTGTCATTAAATACCGATTTACAAATATGCTGTAAATTAAAAGCAACATTTAACTAACTTCTATAGCGATGTAAACTTTAAATTAAAGTAACGCGTTCGCAGTGTAATGAATGCATAAGCATTTCGTTTACTGCAAAACACCACGAAATGCTGTGAGATGCGTAAAGAAGCGAAAAATGTGAAGTGAAGAAAAAGCAAACTTTTTTTCTCCAATTTATTTCAAGTGTTTCAAAGCAATTTTGAAACGTTTTTATCGCTTTTCACTCAAATGAAGCAACAAAACGCAAGATAAAAAGTTTTCGAAAACAAGTTCTCGAGTACAGCAAACATTTATTTGTTTATTGTTACTTTTCAGTTCGCAACTGTAATTGATTTTAATTTTCGTTTATTTGCGATACAAGCTAATTGCTGCAATTAATCGTTTCAAGCTTCAGGCTATTATTAAAATTAGCGAATTGCCTTTCGCTGCGAATACATTTCACGAATCCACTTTTCGAACATTTCAGTGGTAACCAATCGCCTAAATAATTTCCGTGTTTTAAATGCTTGATAATTTTGTACCACAAGTCGTTGCATTTAGCGATCATCTCGAAATTACCGACAGCGTAAAGCGCGTGTTTAGCACGCGTTAATGCGACACACACTCGATTCGCATTGGAGAGAAAACCGATTCTTTTCTCGCTATTTGAACGCACAAACGATATGATTATGATTTCGCTTTCTTCGCCTTGAAATTCGTCTATTGTGCAAACTTTCACATTCAGAGGTACCATAAAACGAGTCAGTTTGTTTCCCTCACCGATTTCATACTTACAGATGGGCCATTTGTCCATCAATTGAATTATCCTTTCCTTTTGTGCTCTATAGAAAGTTAATATTGTGATTGTACTCTCATCAATTCTTTTCAAAACCAAATATCTCGCGAGTTGAACCACAAAATGCGCTTCGAATTCGTTTGATTTGCTCTTTAGCTCGACTTCTTCGCTTTCAAATCGATTGTGGTTCAAAAAGTATAAACTTTGCTGCAAATGTTCAATCAACGGATGCTGCTTCACATTTTCAGCATCTTCAAATTTAGTGTAAATTTCTGCAACACGTGTTAATTGGGCTATAAATGGGCTCATTCGATGCTGAACACTTAATGTTGTGTAATCAAAATTGTTGAGGATCAAACGCTCAAACAATGAAACATCAAATTTGTACTTATATGAAAGCTCATTGGTAGTCACAATCGGTCTGAGTTGCTTATGGTCTCCTATCAGAATCAAATGGTCAATCATTTCGCAAAGTGCTGCGTACATATGACATTCGAGCACTTCTGCTGCTTCTTCGACAATCATGATTCGAGGTGATAATCGTTTTATCGTTTTGTAATATTTTGCCGCTCCAGTGATCGTGATTCCGATTACACGAGCTTGCCGAGCTCTCTTGCTCGATCCATTTTGATACACATAGCGCTCGAGCATTTCACTTTTGCACTGCCCTCCAAAGCGCACGATTTTGTCTGTAAAGTTGAGTACACCCTCTAAAAACTGATCCAAGACTCGATTCTTATAACAAAGCACAATGACTGGCTTCTTTTCGCCATAAGCCCTGTTATTTGCGACAAGAGTACGAACAATTAAAAGTCCGATTAGTGTTTTGCCAGTTCCCGGTGGACCTTGTATAATTGCTAATTGCCTTGACAATCCCATGTAATATGCGTCAAATTGCGATTCATCTAAATTTAGTTTAGTCCTTAATGCTTCTTTATCTGCTGGTGACATGTCGAGTACTTTCATCTTTGAAAAATCATTCTGATTGCTCGTTGTGCCTGCATCGTGTTCGGACTTATATAAACTGGTGAAATCGTAACATGTTTGCTCTTTCAAATATGGCGGCGGAAATTCATTGTGCTCAAGAAAAATAATATAACTATTCATGGGATAGGCAGTGCATCTATCAATATTTTGCAATTGCTTCAAAGTATGGCAAACACTTTCGAAATACGTCGGCGATTCTATGGCCACAATCCGTCGTTTATTCGATTTGCGTATAAGCGACATCTCTTTTTCATTGAAAATTGCAACACTGACTTCAACATGATTATCATCGCACAAAATTAGGTTCGATACTCGTGCGATCACAAACGATCGATCAAAGTAATCGTTTGAAATGCAAAGAAGTGAGCCTGGAACGAGTTTCATCACTTCCTGCTAAAGATAAGCATTATTTTAGAAGTTTGCACCCTAGCCGTACCTCAGGCGTCTCTAAATAATTCTTTCGCAGCAACAGAATGATTTCATTTCTGTGAAAGCGAACCTTGCCAATATAAACATCTTCACTCTGGCTGAAGTCAAATCGCTCTTTTTCTCTGCGTACACTTGCTACAAGTTCTCGTAATGGAGCGACGAGATCTTCGCGTAAAAGTCGAAAATGTGTTGTTGCGTATTCGTTTAATGTGGTGTATGGTCCTTTGATTTTGTTAGCCCTCAGTGATGGACCGTTGGGACATAGCAATTCTTGCGGTGTTGGAACAATTGGCGTAAATTCGATGCAAGTTTCATCTTCAATTTGTTCTCGCGCTCTATGATCACTCGGTGTAAAGGTTTGAGGCCACACATTATTCGACTGGTTTACAGGTTGTGAAATGACTCCCATTGCTAGATTTGGGTATAGTGAAAACCAGGGAAAAAATAATTGAGAGTAACAAATGGATTTTTCCAGCGGAACATTATTTGAACAATTGATCAAAACGTTTCGAGTGCAAATTGCACATAAAGCACTTTTGCAAAAGCAAGGAAGAAGATGATTTCCAATAGTAAAATTTGACAACGAAAAATGATTGCCGTTCATTGTTACACTTGTTGAATGCTTTGGGCTCAAAGTAAGAAATCCTCTTTTTTAAAGCAAATAAATTCAATTTTGAAGCTGAACTCAAAAGGTTTTTTTAATTAAATTTAAAAAATTGCATTTATATTATGT
The DNA here is from genome assembly GCA_003675995.1 of Dinothrombium tinctorium. Lineage (NCBI taxonomy): Eukaryota > Metazoa > Arthropoda > Arachnida > Trombidiformes > Trombidiidae > Dinothrombium > Dinothrombium tinctorium. Next base: position 6,844 of record NCKU01001194.1, on the reverse strand, counting down.
GCAATCCGAATTGCAGCTCACAAATGAACGAAGCGAACATAAAACGATTATTCTATGTTTTCAAAATTTCATATTTTCGATGATTAGCGTTCGTTTTGAAAGTTGTCAATCGCTTTTAGCATCTCATATTTCTCATTTGATTAGGCTATCGCTTACAAATGACTCTATCCATAAGTAAGTAATTAAACTGCTTGCTCGATACGTTCAATTTTGTCGAATTTCATGCAGCAAAAGCATGTCTAACTGAATTTCAGGAGGAAAACCTCTCTTTATGGAATTTTGAATACTAAAAATTTGTGTTCATTAGTGTCAAAATTTTTTGTTTAAGGGACGAAAGTGATTTAAAACGCAATTATAAAGTGTAAGTTTGAATTATTGTTTGCAAAAACATTCATTTTTTGTGGCAACTTTTTTTAACAAATTGCACTCGTTATGTTACGCATCTCTGAAAATTTCACAAATTTTTGGGGAACTTTTGAAACTTTTATTTCAAATAAGAATGTCTTAAAGTTTTGAACATTTTAGCGAACGTAGAAATACAGAAATAAATTGCAGAGCGAATCTTTTGCAGTTAAATATTTTCAATGAAAATTTTTCATACAAACTCAATTTTCAATTCATACAAACTAAAAATGACTTAGCTGATGACAAATTAAGACCAGACGTTCGTAAGAGCTAAATATTTTTAAAAAATTAAAATTAACGTTATGGGTGAGAGATAAATTTATGTTATTTAATCGCATAAATTTACATTAATGAACTCACAAGGAAACTGCTTTTGCGCCCGGTCCCGATTTCAATGAAAAATTTTAAATTGGCACGTGGCGTAAAATTTTTTATAATACCCTCTACTTCTTGTTTTCACTCAAGTGCATGCTTTTTTAAATCTTATTTGCATTGCTTCTTCCCTAAGACACCAGAAGCCATATGAATGAACAAAACAATGGGGTGAAATCTCATAAACTTTCGATTATGTGAAACATGAAAAGCTGTGCGAACTTAATTATATTTTTCAAGTTTGAACATTACAATTTTAAAACTCATTTAAAATATTTTCAATGTTTCACACAATTTATGTGGTTGAAACGAATAAACAGTTTCGGAAAAAATGTTTGTCCCTGCGGTAATAGATGGAGAGATGCACCTTTCTCAATTTAAAATATAAAATTATTTTATAAATAAACGCCGTTAAAAGCGAAAATGTTATCGATACTGTTGAGAAAAAGTGTTTAACATTAATAAATATAAATATAAAAATACTTTCTCATAATGAAAAAGATTTCTCACGCTTTGAATATTGCATGCAAAGTTGTGCAATTGTCTATGTTTATATTAAAATAGTTTAAATCTGTGGTTTAATGCGAACAGTTTATTAAGCGGTGTTTTTGTAATTTCACTTTCTTTAATTTTGTATTGTGTTTAATTTACTCAATAAATCAAAAATTCAAAATCCTCTTTTCATTTATGAAAATAGCGTAACAGATACAATTAATTTCTGATCTTACCTTTGAAAGAAAAGAAAGAACAGTGAGTTGAACTGAAAAAAACTTAACTGCACAGAACTGTCATTTAATTAATAATATTGTTTGGCAACAAACTGACGAAATTGCTGAAAACGAAATTAAAGAAATATAAAACGAAGCTTTTCCTGCGTAATTTAAGTAGAATTTCCGTTTTTAAATATTATTCAGTTGGTTTCTATCTGTTGTAGAGTGTGAATTCTGTACTTGTCTTATGTACTTTAAGAATAATTAATAAATTATTTAAAAATAGCTAAGCGAGTCCCCAAAATATTAAAGAATATAATGACAATGGTGCTGATCAATTAATTTAATAACGATATTGAAGAATAAAACCATAACAAAACAAACGATACATCACGATCTTTTATAAACCACAGCAAATCACTATCATTGCTACAGTGAAACCTCTCTACAAAGGACACCAAAAGGCCCAAAAAATCTGACCGTTATAAAGAAGTGACCGTTGTAGAGAGGATATCTTTAAATGAGTTAACTTAGGAGGGTATTTTATTTTATTGTCCGTTAATGGAGGTGACCGTTCAAGAGGTGTCCGTTAAGGGAGGTTTTACTGTATTATTTGCCCACGTTAAATGCACATTTTTAAAGTGAGTTTTGGAAAAAAGGAAACAAAGTAAAAAGAATGACAACCAGAAATTTGGATTTTTCATTAACAAAAGAGCATTTCTCAGATGCAGTTCCGTATTGCCCCGCATGTATGAAAGAGCACATATATCGGTGGGGATTTTTATTTCTAACTCAAAAATGTTAAAAATACAAAAAATTCTTAACAGAAAAATAAAACCGGAAATTAAACATTTTTATCACAAACACACGAAGTACTTAATGGTGCAGTTTCAGTGTCCATCGTGTATTCGTGATAAAAATGTTTAATTTCCAGTTTTAATTCTGTTAAGAATTTTTTTTGCATTTTAAACTTTTTTTGGGGTTAGAAATAAAAATCTCCACCGATAAATGCTTTTTCACACATGCGGGGCAATACGGAACTTCATCCAAAACAAACATTTTTCCGAAACTGTACTTTTTGAATTTACAAATGATGGTGAAATAATGCTGCAAAGAGAGAATTCGGTCATGTTGTCAGAATGTTTTTGTAACAAGTAAAAGAATGTTTACAATAAACGATAAAAGCATTTTTGCAAAGAGTGAAACACTTTCTTCAAAATGTGAAATGTAAATTTAAAAGAGTGTAAAGTTAGCTTTTTCCGTAGGAAAACTTATTAGAGAATATCTCACTTTTATCGATGATTTTTATATTGAAAAATATTTTTCGACCAAAATTCGAACAATTGTGAGTGAATGAGGTGGTTTAATTTGTAACCGAACTTATTTTGAAATTATCACTCCTACACACACCAGGCCTCAATAATAGTTTGTGCAAGTTCAGTTTGCAATTGTTCTAAGTGGCGCATCATGAACAAATATGTGTCCATCATTAAATGTTAAATGTATCGAATGCTGAGGAGAATAATTTTTTTGAAAGCACGAATATGGTACGTACATCATATGGATTTGTTTTTAAAAATGCCAATTTGAAGGATAACAAACACGGTACACGAATAAACCATTCAGCCGCAATCATAAGTAAATATCAGTTTGAATGTTGCTTTAAACACGAAATGAAAAACGCACATTATAAAAGAGTGAATCGCTTGCATCGTGTGGTATTGAAATTACATTACTTTGAACTTATTTGATTGGAAACAATCGATTTTCAAAATTCACAATTGCAAAGAGCGAACTCACCTTCGAAAGCGCTTTGTTCTGCAGAAGTAATCACACCTCCGAATGGCGACCAATGAGAAAGCAGGACACTTGCGATCAGCTGTTTGCAAAGTGAATGTTTACAAACAGAAAAGCAGCGGAGAAAAGCGATGCTCGCCGTTCCCGAGCTTTCCGAATGCGTATACACACCGTGCTTTTGGTAATTGATCCACTCTTTAATAAGCAACAGCAATGCGATCGCTTGGTTTTAGTTAGACGACTTTTGAATGCGGAGTCTAGACGTGGGCGCAAAAAAATGAAGCAGAATTGATGGCATCTAAAATAAACACTTGATTGCGTTTGTTTACGATTCTGCCATCGTTTCCTCTTCAATCTTTACAACGATAACACTCATACTGTGTTTCATTAGTAAATATGCTTACTGAGCAAAAACATTCGAGTGAAAGATAACTTTTGCAGCTCATGCAAAACATTTCGCGCTTGACTCACCAGGGTTGCAAGAGCATTCAGATATTTGAACACAATTTGGTCTTTGTGCACAATCGCGTTTCAATTTCGCCCCTCTATTACTGCTTAGAATGCTTGATTCATAATTCACGCTAACATTTTTCTCAACAGCGAAGAAAACGTTTGGAAATTGTGCGAAAGCATTAGTAAACGTCATCAGTTGAAACAATGTCATGTTGTATTTGTTTCTAATGACAATGAATCGGTACTTTTCATCACACCATATTCTGTTTCTTTTGATTTCTCTTTTCTCACAAATAGATACCAATATTCAAATCGAAAAGCGGTGACCAAATGCTCGATCACCTGACAGTTTGGGATTATCACGTATTTTTAATCTATTCACCAACCGAAAGCGAACCATTGGTATACGATTTTGATACATTGCTGGCATTTCCATGCAAACTAGTTGATTATATAAAACTCTCGCTTCAAACTGAACGATATTTACAGCCCAAGCATCGACGTATGTTTCGAGTTATCAAAGCTGAAGATTATTTGAAAAAGTTTAGTTCCGATCGTTCGCGTATGCGACGTGAAGACGGAACTTGGATTAAACAGCCACCATCTTATCCCTGTATTCTTGCTGAAGACGGTAAAAGTAATCTGAACGATTTAATTTCAATGAGCATGGAACGCTGTGATATTGGTATGGTTTTTGATTTCACAACATTTCAATCATTTTTTATGAACCGCGTGATCTGTTGAATTTATATGTAATTTAGTTGGTAAAATTAAATTTTACAAAGATTTATTAATATGACATTAAACTGAGAAATTAAAACCTAAATGAACCAAAGATAAACAAAATGTATCACACCGGGAGAAATCTTTAAGCAAATATTTCTCTTGGTTAGCGTAAAATAAGGTTTTGTTCTCGATTTTACTTTAAAGCGTCTTAATCATCTCATCTTTAAAGCGTCTCTTAAGCATGACATCGAGTAGCACTCTAAATAGTGAATCAACTGGTAATTCCCAGTAGGATCGGATTCAGGCTCAATTTTAAATTGTGAGTCTGCAAAAACGAATCAGGTCCGAACTCGATTAAATTTGAACTCACCTAGAATATTTGATATTGATATTTATTTGCAAAATACACGATACATAGCAAAATGTATGTCCGTTGTCATTTAGAAATGAAAGAAATATTTATAATAATAATTTTTTTACAAATTGCAAAGCAAAGCAAAGAATTCCAAGCGACGACATTCCTTAACATGCGAACACGCTTAACAAGCTTAAATGCACTTACATAACTATCAGTTGCATAATTATAAAACGAGTGGCGGTGACGATAGCATAACAATAGGCGGCGAAAGGTTGGGGAATAACGGAAAATTTTTCAATGATTTTTCAATTTCAATGAAGATTATAATGTCTTCGACACCAGTGCAACACTTCGCAAGTTTTGATATTTTTATAATCGAGCAATTAACATTAGGTTTTAGATCTGAACAATTAAATTATTTCTTGAGTTTTATCTTCGTCAAAATCTGTCAAATGACAAATTTTTAATGCCCGAACTGTAAGCTTTTCTACTCAATCTCTCCACCACAAGCAAATAAATTGTGTAAGGCATATGTTTATTGAGAATCAGCTCGCGATACATTTGCAGCTGCGATTATTGTCAAAAAACGAACATTACATGAAGAAATAGTTGCAGAATGAGACGTTACCATTTTTTAGGTATTTTTGAAAGCTTAATATTGGTTACTATTAATCGTTTTAAATTACTAAAGTATACTTAGCTTTAATGATATACACTGTTGGCAATTGTCATGCATCTGAAACAATGCACAATGAAAGCGATGTGAGACAACTGAACGAGACAAGGATTCGAAAGAATTATACAATTTCAGCAATGGTTACATGTTTATCCATCATATCTTTGCTGACGATTTTAGTTTCTTGTTTTGTTGGAATCGAAGAGATTCCGTCCAAACAAGTGAATTGCGGAGAATTGAGCGTATTACTTTTCCTTTATCTGAACCTTGGTTTGATTGTTTCGCTGCACATGCCAAATTCTTTTCCGTTTGCGAATAATAAGGCCGCATTTCAAAACGGCTTCGTTGGTAGTGCGGTTGCTTTTGGTACTTGTTTTATTTTAAGTACCTTCACGAGAAAAATTAGAGAACGGTACAGCAAAGGCACGAGAGCAATGGCTACCGTTAGAACCATTTACCATCTCTTTTGGATCATTGTTGCAATAGTTTGTGGTGCACTCGTTATGCACAAAAGCAGAAATTTCTTACCATCGCAAGCAAAAAGATATTCTATTGCAATGGCTATGGTAATCGGCACGTGTTTAATAGTTTTTATTCCAATGTTATGTCTCGTGATTTCTGACGTGTTTCGGCGAAAAATCGACGGAAAGAGCGCATCAAACTCTTCAATTGAATCCAAAACACAAGATGAAATGGGAAAGAAGGAAAATTTATATTCACAAACATCGGGCCATAAAAACATTGCTCAAAAGCGTTCAAAATCGATGAAATCCAAACAGTCGAAAAAAGAAGCAATAGTCAACAATATTTTGCCGCATAAAATAGAGTCACAGCAGTCGACAAGAATGAGTTACTTTGGAGAGATGTTCAAAAATTCCGAAGTGAAATCAATTTCAAAAATAATCACACTCGACACGGAGGTGACAGAAAAAAAAGCAACAAATAGAAATACTGTTTCAGATCGTGCCTTGAAGCAGCAAAAGATAACTCAGATCACAGATTTATCAAAAAGTGCAGAGTTTTATAGAAAACTGCTTAAAGAGCAGCCAAATCCAAAAATTGAATCCTTCTCTCAATATAGCGCATTTCAATCGAACAAACGATTGTAACGATTAAATTTATTCACTAATTGTCGATTCCTTAGCTTATAAAAATAAAGAATGACCTAATCTTTTTAAGCTGATCAAATTTTGAATTAAGATTGCTGTAATTTCTAAATTGTAAAGCTAATTCAAAATAAAATCTTTCGATAATCAAAAATCAGCTCTAATGCAATGTTGAGGCAGCCGATTTTGAGATAAATAGATTCAAAATCAATCATTTCAAATGCGTCCAACTTTCGCGTTG